>JAJJKW010001487.1:0-112647 GCA_023805745.1 Isotricha sp. YL-2021b | reverse complement strand
GAAATCAATGTGAAAAGATTGCAATTATATGAAATAAAATAAGACTATAAAGAAAAAGAAAAATAGATTTAAAAAAATAATGTTTTTCATATTACAATAAAAATAAATTATTCAATATTTTTCCTACAAAAATATTATTTTAAAATTAATACACTAATTAAATATTTAAAATCACTAATTTTGTTTTAGGTTGACCTGATGAGTAACACTGAAAAATATAGTATATAATTCTTTTTTATTATTAATTAAATAATTGATTTTATCTAAAAAATTTGAAAGAATTGAAAAAAAATAATTTTTTTTAAAAATGGAAATTATGAATATAAACGAAGAATTAAGAACAAAAATTTCATCTGTTCAAAAATATTTATATGAATGTAAAAAAGATGAAAGTATATTTCAAGCAATGAATCTTTTAGATGAAATTTTATCAAACAAAATTAATGAAATAAAAAATAATGAAATTACTTCTTTAGTTCTTACAAAAATTTTAGAAAATTTTGATAAAATTAATAATAAATCAAGAATCTGTTTTTTAAAAATAATAAAAAGATATAAAAAAACTTTTGAAAATAATATTTATGTAAAAATCAATTCAAATATTTTAGTAACTTATATAAGTAAAATTATAACTTGTTGTGATTCAATTACAAGAAGATGCTATATTAATCTACTTTCTATTTTACCTTTTTTATTAAATTTAGAATTACTTCATAGATTATTTAATCTATATTCTAGTTCTTTTGTTAGTGATGAACTTAAATTAATTATATTTAATTTTTTTCTGAAATTTAAAAATTTGGATTTTCAGGATATATCATTAATTTTTTTTTTGAATATATAAATCTCTTTTAAAACTATTATGAGTATATTTGTCAATAAATTATTTTTCTTATGATTTGTTCGAAAAATTTAAATTTAATTTTTAAAGAAATTTATTTTTCATTAATGATTTGATTTTATCATTTGAATTTAATAAAGAATTTTATTTGTAGTGTATTATTTTATAAAAAAAAAATATCATTATAATTATTGTTATGAAAAATTTTCTATTTTTTAATATTATATCTATTTTTAAATTCAGTTCGATTATTATTATTATTATTAACAGAAAAATAATCCATTTATAAATTCTCAATAAAATCTTTTTTTTTCTATACAAAAAAAATAAAAAAGCCAAAAATAAGAATAAAAAAAATAAAACAATTAGAAAAATGAATAAAAAAATAAAATAATAAAAATAAAGAAAAACTCTGATAAAAAATAATTAAAAAAAATTTTTTTTTGAAATATATAAACAATTAAATATTTTTTAAATATCTAAAAAAAAAGAAAGGAAAAAATGATTTGGGATGAAGAAGAAGAAAGTAATGAACAAAGTGATAAAGAAAATGAAAAAAAAGAAGAAAGTCAAAATGACTCAGATTCCGATGATCAAAGACGTAGAGTAAGAACTCCAAAACAAAAATTAAAAGATTTAATAAAAGATAATTATCACAGTATAAAAAATTCAATAAAAAATGATATTTTAAAAAATGATTATGTAGTAATTTATGAAAAATTTGAAAGTACTTTAAAAAATTTAGAAAAAATATTATCATTATTTCAAAAAGATGAAATTCCAATTTTTTTTTTAGAACTTTTAACATTAACAGAAGAAAGTATAAATATAACAAAAGAAGAACAAAAGAATTTAAAAAAAGAAATGAATACAGCATTAAATAATATAAAAAAGAGTTTTTTAAAACATAAAAAAATAGAACCTTTAATTAAAGAATATAAATTAAAAAGACCAAGTGAAGAAGAATTAAAAAAAGAAGAACAAGCTGATGAAGAAGAAGAAAAAGAATATAATAAAAGTGATGATAGTGAAAGTGAAGAAGATGTTGATATTATTAGATTAATGAAATTAGATGAAAATAAAACTCCTGCTGAAAGAAGATTAAAATGGGTTAAAAAAGAAAAAAAAGTTGTTGAAAAAAAAGATAAAGAAGAAAAAGATGAAAAAAAAAGAAAAGTTGTTCCTACAAAAAGTAAATTTTATGATGAAAATGAAAGTGAAAATATTAAAAAAGTTGAAGAAGAAAAAATTACTGAAGAACAAATTATTAAAGAATATAATGAAATTTATAATCAAAGAGGTCAAAGTAAAAGTCCAATTGAAAATGTTTCTAGATTAGATTATTTATATTCAAAAACTGATAATGTTAGTTTAAAAATTAAATTATTATCTCTTTCAAATTTAATTATTTTTGATACTAATCCTGGACAATTAAATTTTATTAGTTTAGATTCTTGGGAAAAAATTTATAATGCTCTTTTAACTTTACTTAAATTATATAATGAATTAATTAAAAATGAAGATAATAAAGATGTTGAAAAAAATATTGTTTCTACTTTACAAAATAATATTACTTCTATTACTGAAAAATTAGAAAATGAATTATATAAATCACTTCAATTTACTGATAATAATTCTACTGATTATGTTAAAGTTATTAAACATGAAAATGATTTTCTTTCTCTTTGTAAAAAAGTTGAAATTTTTTTCCAAAATTTTAATAATAAAAATTCAATTTCAAAAATATATTTATTAGTTATTTTACATTTATATTATAAAAGTGAAGATATGATAAGAATTACAATTAAAAAATTAAATATTCAATTAAATGAAGAAGATTATCTCCAAAAAATGTTAAGTCCTAATTCAAAAGATTATTTTAAATTTTTGTGTAATGAAATATATCAATATTTAGATGAAAAAAATAAAGTAAAAGTAATGTTATGTAATGTATATTATTTATGTATAAAAAATAATTTTGAAGAAGCAAAATCATTATTTAATTCATCATATAATTATGAAATAATTTCAATATTTAAAGATGAACAATTAAAAACTTTATTTAATAGAACATTTGCTCAATTAGGTTTATGTGCTTTTAGAAATGGAAAATTAAATGAAAGTTTATTATATCTTCAACCTTTATGTTCAAATGGAACAACAAAATTAAAAGAATATTTAAGTCAATCATATAATAAAGAAAATGAGAAAAATATATTATTTGATAAAGATGATAAAAAAAGAGCAATTCCTCATTTAATGTTAATTAATGTTGATGAAGTTGAATGTGTATTTTATTTATCTTCTATGATATGTGATATAATAAATATTTTATTAAATAAATTAGGTACTTCAAGAAATGTAAAACCTTTTGGAAATTTTTTTAGTAAAATGTTAGTTAATTATGAAAAACAAATTTTTAATGGTCCTCCTGAATCAAATAAAGAAAGAGTTCTTTGTTCTAGTCAATATATTATAAAAGGAGATTGGAAAAATTGTTTGAATGGAATTAATAAAATTAAATTATTTAATAAATATCCTGATGTTATAAATATGATTAGTGATAAAGTAAAAAAAGTTGCTTTGAAATGTTATTTAATATTCTATCAAAAAGAATATAAAAATATTGATTTAGAATTATTAGAAAGAAGATTTGAATTAAGTAAAGAAGAAATAAAAAAAATTGTAAATGATATGATATTAGATGGTGAATTAAAAGCAAAATGGAAGAAAAATATTTTAAAAATAATTTCTGAAGATAGAGATACTGCAAATATTATGAAAAAATTAGTTAATAATGTTGAAATTATTTCAAAACAAAATATAGAATTATTACAAGCTGCTACTTTAGGTAATTTAAATGATGAACTTTAAATAATTATATTATAATAAATATTTAAATTAATTAATTTTTTTATTGATAAAGTTTTTTAAAAATGGATTTTTTTGATTTATTGAATTTTGATCCTTTTAAAATATTAGGAAAAAATTCTGAAGACAAAGATTTTTTTTGGATTAAAAATAATTGTTTAAATAAAAAATATAAAGATAAAGATAATAATTTTTTTAATTATTATAGTTCTTTAAATGATGGAATAAGTTTTTGTTTTAAAAATGATATTTTAGATTCTATATTTTATTATAATGAAAAAATTCAAAAATTTAATAAATATAAAGGAAAATTACCATATAATTTAAATTTTGATGAAAAAAATGTGAACATAGTAGAATATTTAGGAGATACAAAGAAAAAAGGAGGAGGGAAATATCCTATATTTTTATGTTATCCTAATTTAGGTTTAGAAATAACTTTTTTAAGTCCAAATTGGAATTATTTACAAAATCCTATAACATTTATTTGTATATTTCAAAAAAATCTAAATGAAAAATATTGTGCTGTATGTACAAATAATATAATAGAAGAAAAATACTATTGTACCCAATGTAAAAATATATTTTATTGTAGTGAAAAATGTAAAGAAACTCATATAAATTACCATAAAAAATATTGTAAATAATTATAAACAAATAAAAAAAAATAAAATTTTATATAAATAAAAAAAATCTTTTTTGTATCATTTATTAAATAAAACATCCAAAAAAGAAAAAAAAAAATTACAAAATTTAAATATTATTTACCTTTTCTTCTTTTATCACAAACCCCAGCAATAAGATCTAAAGGTTTAACAACACAAAAATCAATAACTTTTAAAGTAAAATCCCATTTTAAAATAGCACAAATAAGTAAGAATAAAAACAAAGGAGAATAAATAGTATAATTTAAATTATCAGTATTTTTTCCTTTAACTTTAGAAATATTTAAATTAACAATTTTAACTCCATTATTAATATCTCTTTCATCACTTAAATCAACAGTAATTTCAGAAATTAATCTTGGATTTTCAACTTTTCCTTTTTTTTCTAAAATTTTCATATGATATTTAACTTTATCTAAATTTCTAAAAACAAAAGAACAAGAACTTGAAACAGGAATAACTTTAATAATATGTTCATCATCTTCATCAGGTTTAGTTAATTCAACATATTCATAATTTATTTTATCTAAAGGACAATTTTCTTCTTCATCAGTAAAATTTAAATAAGCTCTAATATCAATTTTTTTTGATCTTTGTAAAACAACAAAATCAACATTAAATGTATCTTCTTTTTTTAAAGTTATTGGAATAGAAATTGGAAGTGCTTTTTCAATATTTGAAGAAGAAGGTATTTTAACTTTTATTAAATAAGTTTCTCCTGGAATTAATCCTTTTAATCTATATTCTCCATTTTTATCAATTGTAGTTTCTTGTATAATTTTAGTTTTTTGATTTATAGATTGAACATATAATCCTTCAACTTTTTCTTTATTTAAATTATTTACTTTTCCAAAAATTGAAAAAGCAACTCTTTTTGCAGTTAATAATATTTCTATATGTTCTCCTCCTTTTATTGTTACTAATTTTTGTTGTTGATCAAATTCATATTCTTTTAATAATGGTTTTATATAATAATCTCCAGAATATAATTCTAAGAAATTAAAAAATCCTTCTGAATTTGTATTATTATTTAATCTAAATCCACGATCTGCAGAAGATAAACTTAAAAAAACTCCTTGTAATGGTTTTCCTTTATCATCAATAACTTTAACTTTTAAAAAAGATAATTTTTCACATTTAAAATTAAATTGATTATTTTCACTTTGAACTATTTTATATCCTTCTTTAATTGCTTTTAATTCATAAGAATCATCCATTGATAAAGGACCAATTTTATATTTTCCATTTTTATCTGTAATTGCAGAAGCAACTATAATATTTTCATTTTTATTATATGCTGTTATTTCTATTTCTTCCATTGCTGGTGTAACTTCTCCTTCTATTATTAATCCTGTTTTTATTAAAAATTTCATATTATTTGAATCTTCATTACATTCTTCTTTTACATTCAATTCTTTCTTTTTTGGCATTGTTAATAATGTTTCATATACTTCTTTTGGTATTTTATCTTTTTCTATTATAGGAGTTATTAAAAATTCTGTATTTGGTTTTGTATAAAATGAAAATAAAGTTTCTTTTAAATTTGATAATTGTATTTTTAATGTTTTATATGATGTATAATTATTATTTACCATTTCATCTATATTTAATTGTATATTAAGGGAAGATATATCTTTTTTTTTAAAAGATTCAATTGCTTTATTATCTAATCCTATTTTTCCTTTTGTTCTAAATTCTTTTGGATTTAATTCAATAACAGTAGCATTATCAGTATTATAAATAAATTCTTTTTCTTCGAATAAATAACATGATTTCGGAGTTATAATATATTTTCCTTCTTTAGGTAAACAAATTTTTTCATTTTTTCTTTCAAAAAATACTTTTTTAGTATCTTTAGTTTCAGTATTTAACCATTCAATTTCAACATCATGTTGTGATTGATAAAAAAGAGAATAACCATTTTGTTTAAAATCAACATTTTTAATATCAGCATTTTGAACTTTAACAATAATATCTTCATTTTCCCAACACCATTCAGGTTTAATAATTGCTAATTTATATTGTCCACTTAATATATTAGTAAATTTAAAAGTAAAATCATTTGGATTTAATTCACTTGTTTGAATTTTATCATTCTTTGTTGAAATTAATTTAATTTGAATACTTTTATCACAATTTTTTATACAATAAACTTTACCAGAAATTCCAACTTTACTTTGATAAAAATTAGCATCTAAAACAGGTTTATCAATAATATCAATTTTATGTTGTTCTGGTTGTAAATGTAAATCAGAATTTTTTTCATCTTGAGTTAAAACTGGAAATAATAAATAATTACCAGGTCTAACTTCAAAACAATATTTTCCAACTTGATCAGTTATAGTTCTTCTTTCTTTTTTTGAATTAATATCTTGTAAAACAACAGTTCTTTTAGAAATAGAAAAAAAATCTGTAGCTTCAATAATAATTTTACCACATAATTTATAATCAGTAACAATAACATCAGGAATTTTATCAATATGATTATCTAAATGTATATTTGTTAAAGGTTCAAAAAACATATCATCAGCTTGAGCTTCTAAATCATAATTTCCTTGTGTCATTTTTTCTAATATATATATTCCATTTTTATCTGTTATTGCTTTTATTTGACCATCTATTTTTATTGTTACTTTTGATACTCCATTTCCTTTTCCATTTATTACTTTTCCATATATTGAAAATATTCCTCCTATAAATGGCTCTTTTATAATATAATCTCCATGTTTTATATTTATTTCTTTTTTTATTGGATTTAAATTATATGTTAAATAATCATTTTTTTTCACTGCTTTTATTATAAAATTTCCATATGGTATATTTATAAATTGATAATTTCCATCTTTATCACTTTCTATTATACAAAATGGCTTCATTGATTCATATATTAAATCATTACTTTCTAAATATTTATGATGACAATTATAATTCTTTACTAATGTTGAATTTTTTGAATATATTAATATTAATATTTTTTCCATTGGTTCTCCATTTTCAGTTTGAACTTTTCCTGATAATTTATATCCTCTTATTATTAAAGCTCTTTTAAATGAATTTTCTTTATCAATTTCAACATTGAATTTAAATTCATTATAATCTTTATCAAAAATATCTAATTTATCAACAGGTCTAATAATATATTTTTCTTTAGAAGGATATAAAGGTTTAAATTTAAAAAAACCATGTTCAACAGTTAAAGTACTTTGTAATTTTTGATTTTTTTCATTATATAAAGCTAAATTAATATCTTTTGGTCCTTCATTAGAACCAAAAGTAGAAATTTGACCATCAATAGCAAAACCTAGAAATTTAAAATTAATATCTTTAGAACAATAATCTTTAATATTTTTTCCATCATCCATATTAAAAATATATTGTTCTGGTTCAAAACTCATTCCATAAGGACCAGAAATTTTTAATATAAAAGGATCATTTTCATAAACTGGTAAAAAATAATATCCTGAATCTGCTAAATTTGTTTGTTCTTTTAATACCATATCCATTGTAAATGATTGAACTGTTATTTTTGAATAATCTATTTTTTTTTTTATTTCTGGATAATTTTGATCAAATTCTAAAAAGCCTCCACATATTTGAGTGTCTGTTTCTGTGTTTTGTGGTTGAGATGATTCTTGAAGAAATATGAATGGAAATATTATTAGAAATAATATTATTTGAAGTTGGAATTTTAAAGAATTCATTTTTTGGATTTTTTTAAATATTTATTTAAATTATTTGAGATATTTAAATTAATTTTATTTTTTATTGTTTACTTTATTTTATTTTTTTATTTTTATAAGTTTTTATAATTTATATTTATGGATAATGAAACTGAATTAACTAAAGATAATATTGATTATATTCAAAAAGCAAAGGATTATATTAAGAGAATCTTAAAAGAAAAAGAAGATAAAAATTTAACTGAAATTGAATATTATAATAGAATTTATAAAACTTGTTTAGAAATATGTGAAGAAGAGAAAGAAAGTGATGCATTTGTAACATTAATATCTTCATTATTATTTGATGTTGATAATAGAGAATTTTTTCCTGAAAATGAGAATAATAATAACTTAATATCATTTTTAAATGAAATTAATTTAGATGATGAAATAAATGAAAAAATAGTAAATTTAGTAAATGAAATATCAAATTGTAATAATGAAAATTTATTACCTAATTCTTTAGAAGGAAAAATTCTAGAAGATGCTATTAAAATAGATGCTTTATCTGCTGTTGGAATTATTAGAATTTTTTCTCAAAATAATATAATATATAATGAAAATGAAGAAGAAGAAAATGAAGAAGAACATGAAAATAATATTTCTTCAATTCATTTTTTAACTAATTATGTTACTAAGATTAAAAAAGAATTAAATACTGAAAAAGGAAAAGAAATTGTAAATAAAAAAATGGAATTTGTTCTATATTTTTTAAAAAATTTTTATATTGAAATGGAAAATAAAGATAAAATAGAATTAATTGAGGAATTAGAAAAAGATGTTTTAAAAGATAAAGTTAAATTTTTTTCAAAAAAATTAAAAAAAGAATTAATTGATATGATAGAAAAAGAAAAAGAAAAAGATGAAGTAAGAGAAAATTTAAAAAATCAATTAGAAACTAAATTTGAAAGAGATAATTTAGAAAGAATTTATCAAAGAGAAAGAGCAAAAACTGAAAAAAAAATAAATAAAAAAGAAAAAGAAATTGAAATGCAAATAAGAGAATATGAAAATAAATTAAAAAGAAAATTAAAAATTAATAATGAAGAAGAATAAAATTAACCTTTTATTTAATATTTATTTTTTTTATTTTTTCAATAAATAATATAAAATAAATTATAATTTAAATAATTAATTAAATAATTTCCATACAAAAAGAATAAAACTCATTCTTTGAATATTATATTAGTTCTAGATATTTTTTCAACAAAGAAAAATAATACAAAAATAATATCTTAAAAAAAGAATTTTAAAAAACAATTTAAATTACATTAAAAAAATATACAAAAAAAAAAAACCAAAAAAAAAAAATAAAGAATTATTTATTATGAAAAGCCAATTTTTCTCTTAACTTATCTTTTTTTCCTTGAGCTTTTTTTTTTTCTTCAGCAATAAATTCTTCATGTTCAATTCTTTTTTGTTCTCTTTCTTCAACATCTCTTTCTTTATGTTCTTCAATTAATCTTTCAATTTCACTAATTTCATATTCTAAATCATCAATTTCATTTTCAACTTTTTCAATATCTTGTTTTATTTTTTCTTTATCTTCTTCAGCTAAAATAAGAACTCTAATTCCATAAGAAATAGAACTTTCATATAAATTTTGATAAGAAGAAATAGTAATTTCAAATTCTTTTTTAATTCTTTTTAATAAAATACCTCTTTCTAAGCAATTTATAGTAACTTGTCTCATTAATTCATCAAAACATTCAATATATAATTTTTCTCTAATAGGACAAATTCCAGTTTCTCTTGCTTGTTGTGTTTGTAATCTTCTATCTAATTTTTCTTGTAAATATATTACTTCTGCTTTTGTTACTGGAGCACAAACTGGATATTTTACCCAAATTTGATCTCCTTTTGTTATTTTTTTTGGAGGTAAAATTTTATTTAAAGCATCTTTTACTGAATATGTAAAATCTATTTTTTCTCCTTCACCTTTATTTATTATATTTCTTAAATATGATTCTATATCATCTTCTCTTTGTGCTAAATCTTCTAATGTTTTTTTATTTGTTCTTGATGATGATACTAAAAATGCATTGTCAAATTTCACTAAACAATCACTTGTTGATGTTAAAGAATCTTCTAATGTTTGATATTCACGAAATGGATGATTTAATGTTGATTTTATATATTCTAATTTCTCTTGTTTTGTTTTAAATTGAGGAGTTGCCATTTTTTTTTTTTAATTTTATATTATTATTAATGTTTTTTTTTATTTTTTTTATATTTATTTATTTATTATGGTTTTTTTTTTTTTCTCTTTTTTTAAATTTTAATTTAAATAATTATTTTTTAAAAAAAATTATGGATGATGAGAAAGGGATTAAAAATTTGGAAAGTGATGATGATGTTGATGTTTATGATAATGATGAAATGTATATGTTAGGTGATGTTAAAGAATGTAATGAAGAAGAAAATGAAAGTGAAAATGATAATAATAAATATTCAAATGGAATAAATACTACAATGAATAATAATAATAAAACAGATAATATAATAACTCCTAATGAAAAAGAACAAAATACAAATTTTTCTTTAACTAAATTAAATTATAATCAAAACCCTATTAAATTTTCTTTTAATCAAAGTAATAATGAAGAAGAAGAAGAAGTACAAGAAGAAGAAAATTCCATTCCTTTAATTTCATTAAAATTTTTATCTAAATGTCAATGTTGTCAAAGTGTATTTAATGGAGAAATAAATATACCTTATTTATTTCAATGTGGTCATTTTTTTTGTAAAAAATGTATTGAAGATAATTTTACTGATGAAGAAGGAATTAAATGTCCTAATGATGGTTTAATTGCTTATTCTTTAAATGAATTAAAAATATTAAATAATTTAATTATTGATAATAAATATATTGAATCTTCAAATAGACAATTTGAAATGTTTTGCCCAATTCATAAAGGACAAAAACTAACTCATTTTATTGAAAAAACTAAAGAATTAATTTGTGTTTATTGTGCTTTTGAAAGATGTAAAAAAAACCCAAATTGTGAAATAAAGGAAATTAAAGATAAATATTATTCTATTAATAATGATATTGATAATATTATTACTGATAATCAAAATTTTATTGAAATTATTCAACAAAATTTAAATAAAATTAAAATGAATAGTGAAAATGAAAAAAAGAAAATTGAAATTTTTTTTGATAAAATTATTACTGATTTTACTGAAAAAAAAATCAAAATTTTAAATCAAGTTGATTCTTTATATAATGAAAATTATCGAAAATTAAATCAGGAAATAAATTATTGTTCAAATATAATTGATGAATGTGAAAATTTAAAAAATGAAATTGAAAATTCTCAAAATAATTTTTTAGAAATATTAGATTATTATAATAAAATTAATTCTGAATTAAAAGATTTTTATAAACTAAAAGTTCCTTTCAATGAAAATAAATTTATTTTTGAAAAAGAAAACAAAATATTTAATGTAATAAATAAATTATATGATTTGAAAATAATTCCAAAATCTTTTTCAATTAATGGAATAACTGAGATTAATGAAGAAAAAGAGAAATTAAAAAATAATAATAAAAATATAAATGATATTTCAGAATTAGAAGATTATAATAATTCAAATGAAAATTCAGATTTAACAATTCAAAATGGAAAAGATAAAAATAATATTTTTAATTCTCTACCAGTAAATCCTAATAAATATTCTTTTAACAAACCATTCAAAAATAATTTAAAATTATATAAAAAATGATAGAATTAAATTGTATTCATTGACTTTTAAAAAAACAACTTTATTTATATATATATATTTATTTTATACAATAATCAATTTAAAAAAATAATTTTAAATAAAAAAATTAATATATCATTTACTTTTTATCATTATTATTTTCTTTTTCAAAGTTAACATCAGGATATTTGTTTTTATAATGTTTAATTTCTTTTCTTAATAAATTTAATTCTTCTCTCTCAACATTAAGAGAATATTCATTAGATAAACCTAAATATTTATCTAACCATTCAATCATATATTTTAAAGGTTCTTGTGGATTATTTAATACAACATTATTTACTAAAGGTTCTAATATTACTCTAACTTTTTCTTCTAAAAATTTTATATCTTGTATTTCATTCATTTTATTATTTTTCTTAATTTAATTATTATTTGTTATTTAAAAAAATATATATATATATTTTCTATTTATTTATGTAATAACATTTCTTCTATATTTTTTAATTTTTGATTTATTTCATTGTAAAAAGTTTCATTTGATTTTTGGATTTCATAATTATCATAATTGTCTAATTCATTTTTATTTTGATTTAATTTAAAAATTGAATATTCTTCTGAAATTAAATCATTTAAATTTAAAGAATTTATATTTTTTTCTAAATTTATTATTCTATTATCTAATTCGGTTAAAGATGAAAGATCAATTATTTTATTTCTTTTAATTTTATTTTCATCTTTTAAATAATTTTCTTTCTTTTTATTTTTTAATTTTTTATTATTATCATAATTATATATTTCTCTTTGAATATTATCTTCCTTAAATGATAAAAAATTTTCAAAAGTTAAATCTTTTTTTTCTATTGTATTTTTATCACTTAAATGAACTCTATTTTTTGATTTGTCCAAATTTATATTTTTTTTATTTAAAATACTTTCATCTAAATTTAAAGTTTTATTATAATTTTTTCCTTTTTCAAAGAATAATTTTCCTTTATATATTTTATTATTTATATAATAATCAATCTTTTCTCTTTTAAAATTTTCTAAATTATCTAAAGACTTATTTTTATGCTTCCTATTATTAATCATATTATTTTTATCATTATCAATTTGGATTATATTTTGTTTTATATCATTATGTTTATTGTCTTTATTTAATAAAAGAGATTCAAAAGTTAATCCAGTTTTTATTGGTTCATTATAATTAGATTGATTATATTTTTTATGTATATAACTATTTAATTTTTCAATTGTATCTTCATTTCTTTTTGAATCATTTCCTGAATATTCTTTTTTTGAATATTTATTTTTTAAAATTTTTCTTTGGCTAAATTATTATAATATTTTAATTTAAATTATTGTTTATTCTTTTTAATGAATTTCTATTAATATAAATAATTTACATTCAAATATAAATAATAAAAAAATAGTTATTTTTTAAATATTAAATAATTAATCTTTATATAAGAAAAAAATAATTATCCTTACCTTCTCGAAACAAATTTTTTATTCATTTTTTAAATTTTTCAACATTCCATAAAAACGCCTACTTCTTAAAATCCAAGAAAATTATAAAAAAAGTAAAAGAAAAATATATAAAAAATGATCAAAAAATAAAAAAATCTCAAAAATTAAAAAAAAGGGTTAAAATAAACAAAAAAAAACGAAAAAAAAAATTTTTTTTCAAAAATTATAAAAGATGATTTAATAATAATAAAAATTATAAAAATAAAATGAGTTACAAATTACATTACTTTGAAGCAAATGGAAGAGCAGTAGTTGCAAGAGCAATTCTTTCAGCAGCAAAAGCAAATTGGGTAAATGAAAAAGTAAAACAACCAGATTGGCCAAAAATAAAAAAAAGTGGATTATGTGAATTTGAACAATTACCAATATTAGAAGTAGATGGAAAGAAAAAATTATCTCAATCAATGGCAATTGATTTATATCTTTTAAAAACATTTAATTTATATGGTAAAAATGTAGATGAACAATATCAAATAGATTCATTATTATGTTCATTTGATGATTTATTTGGACCAGAATGTCAATTTATATTTTGTCAAGATGCAACAGAAAAAGAAAAATTAAAAAATGCATTTATTGAAAAATATAAATTTTATTTAACTAAATATGAAGCAAGATATGTTGCTTTAGGAAAAGGAAAATATTTCTTAGGAGATCATTTTTCTGGTGCTGATATTTTTGTTGCAAGTGCTTTACCTTCTTTCTGTCATGCTATTGGTACTTGTATTATTAAAGATCATGCTCCTAATCTTGCTCAATTAGTTGAAAGATTAAAAGCTGAAGAATTAAAAGATTTTCATGAAAAAGTTTTTGATAAAAATATGCCTTTTTAAAAAAAATTTTATTCATTTATTTTTAATTTAATTCTCTTTTAAAGGTAATATTTATTATTTTAAATTAAAAAATTTTTAGGTTATTTATATTTTTTTTTAATTTAATTATTTTTTATATTTACTTTATTTTAGCTTTTTCCTTCTATTTTTTATTATTATTTATTTAAATGGGATGTATTCAACCTAAAAAGTAAAAGAAAAATTTAATATTTATTAGTGGAATAATTATAATAAAAAATCCACTTAAACCTATATTAAAAATTGATAAAGTAGATGATGAACCAAAAAAAAATAATCAAAAACTTCATAGAACAGTATCATATGAAAAAAAAAGAAAAAAAAATTCATTTTTAATTCCAAAAAGAACATTTAATATAAAAGATAAAGAAGTTTTTCAAAAAAAAACAAATCAATCAATTAATTCTCGTTTACATAAAAGTTTTTTATTTTCAAAAAAACAAATTTTAGAAGATATAAATAAAGAATTAAATGCAGAAAAAAAAGAAAAACCAAAAATTGTATCAACATTAAACGAAAATAAAAATAATTTACTAGAAAATACCGAAATAAAAAGTACTAATGAAAAATTTCTTTCAATAACACATTTTCAACCAAAAAAAGAAACTTTAATAATAAATGTAATTAAAGAAAGTGTTGGAAGTTCAGTTGATTATACTTCTAATGATGATAGTAGTCCTAATCAAAAAAAATTATTAAAAAAAATAGAAATTAATCCTTATCATAATATAACTACTGTTGAAAAATTTTTCATTTATAAATTAAAAAAATTCTATGTAGAAATGAAAGAACAAAATAATTTATTAAAACAAAATATTAATAATTTAAAAGATGAAAATTTTAACATTGATACAAATAATAATAATAAGAATAATGAGAAAAATAATAATAACAGTAATATAAAAAATAATATAAATTATCATTTTGTTATTAATAACTCTTTAATGGTATCAAAAAAACAAGAAAAAATAATATATTTAGAAGATGGAAATATGCAAATAAATCAATATTTAATATATAAAAATAAGTTATTAGGAAGAGGAGATTATTCTGATGTTTATTTATGCCAAAATACAATAACGAATAATTATTATGCAATAAAAATACAATCAAATAAAAAAAATATAGAAAATGAAATAAATATATTAAAAAGACTTCATTCAAAATATATTGTAGCAACTTATGAAATAATTCAATCAGTTAATGAAACATATATAATATTAGAATTAATGAATAATTCTACATTAAATAATATAATAAATGATATAGATTTATTTTGTATATGGAAATATTTTCGAAATTTAGTTTCAGCAGTAGAACATTGTCATGAAATTGGAAAAATAATTCATAGAGATATAACATTAAATAATTGTTTAATAGATGAAAATGATATATTAAAATTATCTCATTTTTCTAATTCAATAATATTAAAAGACAATTCAGATATAATTCATTTAGGAGATATAATAGAAGATAAAAGAATATTATTTTCTCCTCCAGAAGCAGCATTAAGACAAGGTGAAATTGATATTGATGGTAAAGCTTTAGATTTATGGTTAATTGGTAATTGTTTATTTAAAATGTTATTTAGAGAAAATTTTATTATTCCAAAACAAAATAATTTAAATATATCTAATTTTGATACTTCAGTTATAGAAATTGAAGATAATGATTTAAAAGATTTAGTTTGTGGTTTATTAAATCCTAATCCAGAAGAAAGATATAATATTGAAGATATTAAAGTTAATAAATGGATTACAAAAAATGGAGAATTTCCTATGCCTGATATTGAAGAAGAAGCCCTTGAAAATTATTATAATATTACAAGTGAAGAAATGAAGAAAAATATAATTTAATTAAATATTTTATTTTATTTATATAATGTTATTATTTTTTATAAATATTTATTTTATTTTAAGCTATTTTTTATTATTTTTTTTTCTTTATAATACGATAAAGAACCATAATCAAACCAATAATAATTAAAATTAAAACAATATCACAACAAATTTTATCAGATTTTCTAATTTTATTTAATAAATCTTTTAATCTTACATTTTGAGTTTTAACATGTTGATCAATTTTATCAGTATTAACTGTAGTTTTTTTAACATGAGATCCAATAGTTTTTATTTTTTCATTTGCAATTTTTGCTTCTTGTTTAATTTGTCTTACTGCAATAAGAATATCATTTAATTCTTCATCTTGTTTTTCTATTTTTTCATTCCATTCATTTATTTTATTCTGTTCTTCTTCTAAAATTGCCCTTTGTTCTACATTCTCTTCATTTTTATATTTTTCCATTAAAACATCAAAAGCTTCTAAAACTTTTTTATTATTTTCAAATTTATGTTCTTCTACTGTAACACCATTTAATTTATTTCTTAATAATTCATTTCTTTCTTTCATTAATTTTAATATTCCTTCTTTATTTTTTAAATTATCATATTTATTTCCTTTATTCTGTTGAGCTTTTAATTCAACTTCTATTTCTTTTAATCTTTTATCTACATCATCTAATAATTCTTCTATTTTTCTTTCAAATGTTTTTCTATTATATATATCTTTTGGATTATCAGAATTTTGTAATTTTTCTTTTTCTAATAAATATGTATCTGCATCTTTTAGTTTTTGATTTATCATAAAACGAAGTCTATCAAAATTATCTTTTACATTTGTATATTGATTCGCTATATTTTAAATATTAAATTATTTTTACTTTCCTCATTTTTTGTTAATATTTTTAACATATTATCTAATTCTATAATCATTTTCTGTGTTTCTGATTTATCTGACATTTTTATTTTCTTTATTAAGTTTTTATTTATAAAGTTTTTATATATTTGGTATATATATTATTAATTAATTATTTAATTAATATATATTATCAAAAGAATCATATTTTGAATTTTCCATTAATGGTTTTTTTTTCTTTACAAAAGCTCTTAAAATTCCAACTTTATCATTTTTATGTTCATTAAAATTAAAACCAAACATTTTTCCAATTCTTAATTGAATTAAATAATCATCTAAACTTTTTTTACTTATTCCTATTTTATCAGCTGAATCTTCTAATGATAATTTAATTAAATTTCCTTTTTCATCTTTATAACCAATATATAATTTTCTCCACATATATACTTTTTTTATTATTTCTCCTATTTTTCTCTCTTTTGCTCTTTTACTTTTTGAACTTATAAATATATTATTTGTTTTATTATCATCGGTTTCATTTTCATCTTCTAATAATTCTGAATTTATTGAAAAAATTTTACTAGTTATTTGCCTTATTTTTATTTGAATTATTTCATTTTTTTTATATTCAAATATAAATTCTTTTTCTAAAGGAAATTTTCCACAATAAATAAATAATTTTAAATCTGAATCATAATAACTTATAATTTTTCTTTGAAAATCAATTTTATTTAATAATTCATTTATTAAATTGTTTAAACTAAGATTGTTTTCATTAATTAAATTTGCTTCTATGTTAAAATTTTCAATTTTATGGGAATAAGAATAAACAATTGCTAAATTAACAATAACTTTATTTTCATTATTTGTCATTAAAAAAATATAAGAAAAAATTAAAAAATTAAATTAAAATTTAAATATTACAAAAAATGGGTTGTGAATGTAATAAAAGTTCATTAGAACAAGATAAAAATAATGAATTAACTAATAATGGAAATTCTTTCAAACAAGATTTAACTGAAATACAATCACCAAAAATAAATATAAATGTAAATAAAGGAAAAGAAGAAATAAATTTAAATAATTCTTTAAAAAAATCTCAAGATGATATAATAAGTCAAAATGGAATAAATATTAAATTAAATAAAAGAGATTCTGAAATAGATAGTAAATTATTAAAAAATATATATCAAGATAATTCAGAAATAAAACAAGTTAAAAATGATTCTATATCTCAAGATAATTCGTTTATAAATAAAGAAGATTATAATCCATTAAATTATAAATTAAAAATTGTCGAATTAATAAATATTATTCGTTCTAATCCAGTTTCTTTTGCAGAAACAATAGAAGAAGAAAAAAAAAATATAAAAATAGAAAAAACAATAATTAAAGATAAAGTAACAGGAAATGAAATAGAAAAAGAAAAAATAATATATAAAAAAAGAATAAAAGTTGCTTTAACAAGAGGAGAATCTGCTTTTACAGAAGCATCAAATATATTAAAAACTTTAAAACCAGTTTCTCCTTTAGAATTTAATGAAAATATTGTATTAAAATTACCTGAAACAAAATCTCAAATGAAAGATTCTTCTTTTTTAAAATTACAAGCTCAAGAAATTAGAAAAAAATATAATATAGATTTTTATTATAAAGATTTAGTTAAAATTCCTTTTGTTTCAGTTTTACTAATGATTGTTGATGATAATGGAAAAAATTCAGGAAAAAAAAGAAATGCTTTATTAAATCCAGAATTTAAATATATTGGAGTTGATAATAAATTTTTTGGAAAAAATTTTTTGGCTTATTTTTCTTTCTCAAAATAAGAAAAAATATTAAAGTTATTTATATTTATTTATATATTTTATTTACTTTTTTAAAAGTAAATTTTATTTATTTTTTTAAAATTTAAATTAAATGGATTTTTGTTATTTTCTTTCACATATAAGACCTTTAGTAGGAATATTAATTTTTTATTTTACATGGTATTGCAATTACACATTATATAATATTCCAGAAATATCAAAAACATATTATAAATATTTTCATTATACTTTCTTATTTTTTTTTATAAATTGTATAATTTCATCTTTCCAAATTTATTTTACTGAACCAGGTTTTGTAACAGAAAAAACAAATGAAACAATGTTAATCTTATATAAAATTTCAAGAAAAATAGCAAGAGAACGTTCAATATTATATAATAATGATCATAAAAATGATAAAAAAAATAATACTAATAATTATTATGATGATTCATCTGATAATGAAATAGAAGAAACATATAAATTTACTAAAAGTAAATATCAAGAAATGTTATTTTATCAATGTAAAGAAAATAAAGAAGAATTAGGTTTTGATGTTAATTTCTGTAATAAATGTTTTTGTATTAAAGTTCATGGAGTTCATCATTGTAATGAATGTCATAAATGTGTTTATAATAGAGATCATCATTGTGATTGGTTTAATAATTGTATTGGACAATTTAATCAAAAATTTTTTCTTTTGTTTATTTTATATTTTTTTATTTTTTCTCTTCTCAATTTATTTATCATTATTTTTTATTGTATATTAATAAGATATTCTGATATCTTTGACCAAGGATTTTTATTTTTTCTTAAAGTTTTTTTCCATATTTGTTTGAATGTTATTTATATTTTATTATCATATAATTTAATTTCTGATCAATATGATACTATAAAAGAAAGAAGTATTATATATGATTATCAAAATAATAGAATGCTTGAAATAAGGTCTAAATATGAAGTTTTATGTGAAATTTTTGGAGAAGAATTTTGTATAAATTGGTTTCTTCCTTTTACAAAAGGAGGTTTATATCCTATAATGAATAGAAAAGTTAAAAGTGCAATTCAAAAAATTGATTGAAAAAAATGAAAAATTTTAAAAAAACAATTTTTGAAAACTTAAAACATATAAAAAATAATTAATATAAATTATTTATTTAAAATTTAATTATCTCCATCTTCTAAAAAGAAACTTTTAATATAAGTATTATATTCATCCATAGTAAATAAAACATGTTCATTTTCAAATTCAACAAAATCAATTTTACCATCTTCATTTAATTTTCTAATTCCTATATAATCATTAATATAAAAATCACTATTTTCTAATTTAACAATTTCTCTTCCTTCTTTATCATAAAATTCAAACCAAGAACTTTCTCTTGGAGTAATAACAGTATCTCTTTTTCCTTTAATTAACATAACTTTATTTAATTTAACCATTCTATCATAATAGCTTTTATTTTTAATTTCTCCTTCATTATTTAAATCTTTTAAAAATAAATTTTTACTTAAATATAATTGTTGAGCCCATTTAAATTTATAATAAGAACTTGGTCCCATATGTTGAACAATAAAATCATTATATATTAAATTAACAGTAATATTATTTAAATAATCACAAATAACTCCACAATATAATTTAGGTAATTGTCCAATTCCTTGTTGAGGACCATCAAAAGATAAATAATTAACAACTTCTCCTTTAATATCACATTTTTCAATAATATATCTTCCTAATAAAGTTCCTTGTGAAATACCAAGTATATTAAATTTATTTTGAAAATGAGGATTTTTCTTTAAATTTTCACAACCAATTTTTGCTTGTATTTCAAAATTTTCTATTATTGAAGTCCAAAATCCATTTCCTATTTCAATACATTCAACATGAGTATTTAAATCATTTTTTAAAAGATTTGTTAATAAAGTTGTATTTTTCCAATTACATCCATCACCAATTCCATGAAAAATAGCAATTGGATAAGTAGAATAAATAAAACAAAATAATAAAAAGAATAAATAAATTTTATAAAGTTTCATTTATAAATAAATAAATAAAATTAAATTTATAAAATAAAAATATCCTAATTCAAAATAACATAAAAAAAATCTATTTTATCATAAATTTTTTTGAATATCTTTTAATTCATTTATAATATTTCCAAAAGAAGGTCTTTCATTTTCATCATCACTCCAACATTTAATCATTAATTCTTTCATTCCTTTAGGACAATCTTTAGGTAATAAATTTAAATCAGGTCTTCCTTTTTTAACAGTAACAAAATAAGTAATTTGTTGTTGATTTAAATCTTTATAAGGAGTTTCTCTAACACAAATTTCCCAAATAATAATACCAAAAGAATAAACATCTGCTTTTATATTATAATTTAAATTTTTTATAACTTCGGAGCCATCCAATGACATGTTCCACAATTTCCAGTCATAATTTCTCTTTTATCTAATTTATTTAATATTTTACTTAATCCAAAATCAGATATTTTAACACTTGATAAATCATATGAATTTGTTATTTTACTAGTTAATAATATATTTAATGATTTTAAATCTCTATGAATTATTTTTGGAGAATTTGTATGTAAAAAATTCATTCCTGTTGATATTTCTAGTAAAATTCTTATTCTTAATTCCCATGATATATTAATTTCTTTTCTTTGATGAAGTAAATTAAATAAAGTTCCTCCATCACAATATTCTGTTACAATACAAATATTATTTTGTTCTGCTATTGCTCCCATAAATAATACTAAATTTGGATGACGAATTATACTTAATGATGATACTTCTCTTTTAAATTCTTTTAAATTTTCCTCTTTTAATGTTATTGTTCTTAATTTTTTCACTGCTACTTCTGTTCCTCTAAAATCACCTAAAAATACTTCTGATGATCCTCCATATCCTATTGAACGAATTAATTTTATTGATGATGATAGAAGAATAAAATGTAAATTTGGAAGAGAAAGTTGCTCGTCTAAAAATGCGTTTGCTCTTGTTGAAAAATAATTTTCATTTTGATTGTTATTATTATTATTATAATTATTTAAATTATTTATATTGTTATAATTACTATTATTATTAATATTATTATTGTTGTTATTATCTTTATTATTGTAATTTTGGATTATGTTTATTGATTGAGGAGAAATTGACTTTTTATTTTGGGAATTTTGATATTGGATGTTTGATGTATTTGGATTTTGATGACATATATTATAAAATTGAGACATATTTTGATTATAGTATGAATTGTTATTATTTTGATTGTTATTTAAGTAATTATTTTGATAATTTAATACATTTGTATATTGAGAATTATTATTCATTGTGAAATTATTATTGTAATTATTATATGTATTATTCATATTTGAAAAATTTATTTGAGAAGTTTGTCTTGTATTTGAATTATTATGAATATCAGAATAACTATTATTATTATTATTATTATAATATGTTCCCATTGCACATTTCATCATATTATTAAAACTTCCATTTGGTGAATTATTATTTGAATTATTACTTGAATTATCAAAATTTGAATGTACACTTGTAAATATATCTTCATTAATTTGAATAAAATTACCATTATTACTATTATTATTTTGATTACTATTCATTGAATTATAATTCTCATTTCCTGAGTTTCCGAAAATATTAGTGTTCATATCAAGTAAATTTTCTTTATTATTTTCTTGAAAATTAAAATTTTGATTAAAATTAATATTATTACTATCAAATTGAATTGAAGAAATACTTTTATTACTATAACAACTATTATTATCTTCATTTAAAGCAAAACTATTTTTCATTTTTAATTTAATACCAAATAAATTTTTATTGACAACTGAAAATAATTTCTTTAAATTATTATTTTGACTTGGAACAGTAGATTGTAAAAAAGATAAAGCATCACTTAATTGATTTTCATTACCAAAATAATAAGTTTCTAATTCAGAAGCAATATCATTTCTATATTTTTTTAATTTAATAATATAATCATTTGCTTTTAAAGAAATTTTACAAAATTCTCTTAAAGAACTACTTTCCTCATTATTTATATTTTTCAAAACTAAATTAATATAATAAAATAAACTGAACAAACTTACTAATTCTTCATTTAAAGAACTTGCTATTCTATCAAGTGTTTTAATAATTAAATTTGAATTAAAAGGAATATATAAAATAACTTGAAAAGTTTGAATAAAAAGACTAATTGTATTTTCTATAAAAGTTTTTTCTAATAATTTATCATAATTTGTTGTAATAACTGAATTATCATTTCCAATTATATTTGTATATTTTCTTAAATAACCAATTTTTGCTTTTAATAATTCACAATATGAAACAATAAATTTCGTAATTTGTCCATTTTTAATAGTTTCATTTTTATCATAAATTTGATTGTTAATTCTATAATTATAAATATCAGAAATTAAAACTAAGAATTCATCTAAATTAAAGAAAGAAGGATTTATAACTTCATCATTAGATTCACAATTATTTGAATATTTCCCATAATTAAATATATAAGAATGTAAAAGATAAATTGCTTTTATTCCACATAATGAATAATAAAAAGGAGAATTTCCTGCAATACATTGATAAAATTTACATATTTTTTTATTATTTTTAAAAGTTTTAGAAATTAACAAATTAATATATTTAATATCAGGATAAAAATCAACTTTATTTAAAAGTAATCTCGAAGTTAAATATCTAATATTTATAATATTATTATTTAAATCACTTTTCATATATTGGTAAATTAATCCAGAAATATTATTAGCAAAACTGATTTTTTCATGAACATAATTATTATCTGCATATTTTAAAATATTATCTTTATGATTATCTAAATATTTTAATATATCTTGTGCAGAAGGTCTTTCTGAAGGATTAACATTTAACATAACTTTTAATAATTTAAAAAAATATGGATTACTCCAATTTTTAATATCATTAAATATTTGTTCTCTTACTTTTTTATTTGCAAAAGGAAATTGAATATCAAATTGATTAATTAAAGGACAAGAAAACATTAAAGAAAATAATATTAAACCTAAAGAATAAATATCAACTTTTTCATTTAAAGGAAAACCATTATATAATAAAATTTCTTCAGGAGCTCTATATGATTGATAAGTATTTTTAGATATATCTAAAATAATATTTGCTCTTATATTATGACTAATTACATCATAAACTTTATTTGAAGCAGAACCAAAATCTAATATTCTTAAATTATTTTTTGATGTTAAAACTATATTTTCAGGACATAAATCTCTATGAGTAAAATTATTATTATGCATTGCTTTTAAACCTTTTGCTAATTGATATATAAAAGCATATATTACATTTGTACTTAATATATTTTTTTCATTTGAATTTTTCCTTATTAAATCAGCTAAAGTTCCATTTGGACCAAATTCCATTAATATAAAATATGTTGATATTTCATTTTTTGTTGTATTATAATAATCTTTTATATGAATTATATTATTTTCTTTTTTTAATGATAATAATATATTAATTTCTAAACATACACTTTTATTTGCTTGTTTGTCATTTGTGTTAGTTTGGACAATTTTTAAAGAATATTTTTGTGGTTCATTATTTGTGTTTGTTAAATCTGTACATAAATATATTTGAGAGCTTTCACTATTATAAAAACAACTATTTATTTTTACTACAATCCCTGAATGAAGAAATTTAATCTTTTTATTACTATAATCTAACATTTTTATATTTTAAAATTTTGATAAAAATATGTTATGTATATTTATGTTAAATTTAATTATTTAATGAGGTAATTAATAAATTAAATATTACAAGTTTTCATTTTTTTATTTTTAAAAATTAATAATAATTTCTTATTTTATCTCTATAATAATTAATTAAATCCATATCTTGTTTATTAAAATTTTTATAATTAAAACTTTGTCCGACTTGTCCTACTAAAGATTCTTCACCTATTTTTCTTTTTATCTTCTTATTATTATTCTCTGATTTATTATTTTCTTTTTTAATTGTAACTTCATTTAAAAAATTACTAAATCTATAATCTTCAATTAATTTATTTTTAAAATCTCTTTTTTCTTGTGTTATAGTTTTAAAACCTTTTATTCTTAAAGAATCTTTCATTTTATTTATTATTTTATCATGTTTTTTTTTTGGAAGATCTTCTGCTTCAGAATTTAAACTTTTAGTCCTATCATCATAAACAGTTTTATTTATATCATCACAAATAATTTGTAAAGTAGAATTAATATCACCTAAATTTTTATTAAAAGAATTTTCTTTTGAATTTTTTTTTGAATTATCTTTTTCATATTTGTGAAAATTATGAAAATCAAAATTTAAACTAGATATTTTTTTTTTATTTTGAAATCTAAAATTTTTATTATTTTCTTCTTGAATTAATCTTTTAGTTAAAGATAAAGGTTTAAATTCAATACTTTTAATATTACCTTGAAAATAATAAGCAGGATCTTCATGAATAGATTTTTTTTCTCTAGTAGATAATTTTTTTCTTAAAATATTTAAATGTTCAATATCATCTTGTTTTAAAGATTCAATATCTAAAACTGTTTTATATCTATTATGTGCTTCTCCATTATCATATTTATCATATCTAAATTTTTTATGATATGATAATGTATTATTTAAATTTGTTTTTCCTTGTAAATAATCTAATATCTTCATATTAAATCCTGATATTTTTGATTCAAATTCATGACATATATTTTTACTATTTTTATTTACTATTCCAAACATTTTTAATTTTAATCTTTTCATATAATTTTTTTTATTGTTTTTTATTGTTATTTTTAATTTTGTTTTTTCCATATTTTCCTTAAATTCATGAAGCTTTTTTTCTTTTTGATAAAATTTTTCAAAAGTTTGTAAATTATTTTGTAATAGTAAATTTTTTTTGTTTTCTCTTACTTTTAATATTTTTTCATCAACACTAATATGATTTGATGTTGTATTATACATTTTATTTTTTGTATTGTTAAATGTATTAAATGTATTAAAAGTATTCATTTGATAAAAATTTGATTTTGTGGATGGAAGAAATGTTGATGGTAAAGTATCATTTAAATTATTATTTTTTGAAAGTAAATCTTCTTTTAATAAAGAAATTCTTGGATTTTTAAAATTTTCTTTAAATAAATTCTTTTGTTGTGTTTTTAAATAATTTTCAAAAGAATTTTCTTTTATTTTTATTTCTTTTTTTATAATTCCTTGTGATTTTAAATATTCTACATCATCATTATTTGTATTTTCTGACATTTAATTTATGTTATAAAATATAAAATATATTTTATTTATATTTAGAGATTCTTTTAATTATATATAAAAATATTAGCAAATAATAAATAAAATTAATTAAACGATTTCTATATATAATTTTTACTTTTCAAAAAAACTAGAAGAGGATTTTTTCTTTGATTTATTCTTTACTGGATTTTCTAAAATATGATTAATTTTAGCAACAGAAACTAATTGATTATTTTTAAACAATGAATTTTTATGTGAATATAATAATTTTTTTAATTTTAAATTATTGTTTCTTAATTTAATTGGACTTGTAGGAAATAAATTTGTAGTAGTATTTTGAGCTTTACTCATTGAATTTTTTGGGGAAATTAATGGAATTTCATTATTTGAGATAGAATAATGTGATGGAGAATCAGTAGATAACATTTTATTTTTTATATTATTATTATTTCTTTGATTATAAAAATCTCTTATTGTAATAGTATTAAATTTTATTTCATTATTTTTATTTAAATCTTCTTTTGAATCAAAAGAAAAAAAACCCATTCTTTCAACAAAATCTTTAATTTTTTTATTATCAGTTAATATATTTTTCCTTTTATTTCTTTGATTATTTTGTAAAGTTGTATTAGCTATATTAATTGTATTTTCTTCTTCAATATTATTACTCATTTTATCATTATATTCTTTTAATTCTTTTATTCCAAATTCATTTAATTTATGAGCATCATCTAATTTTTTAACAATTTCTTTATATAAATCAGTTAAATAATTTTGTGCATTTTCAAATAATTCAACCATTTTTTTATAATATTGAGATTTAATTACTTGTAAATTAACAAAACTCATATAATTTAATACAATTTTTTCTTTTTCATTAACAAATCCAAAAAAATCAATAGCTTCTTCTTTAAAAGTTGGACTAGAAATATCAAATAATTCTTCTTTAACTTCATTAATTAAATCATTTGTTACATAATAATTAGAATTAATATAACTTAAATCTTGACTTTTTTCACCAATATCTCTAATTAATTCAATTAAATTTTGGAAATATTCATTTCTCATTTCATCATTTATAATCCACTCATTTGAACTTAAATAAGCATTTTGAATTATATTACAATTATCAATAATTAATTTTCTATATATATCAAAAGAATGACGAATATCTCCTTCTTCTAAATCTAATATATCATGTTTATTATGAGAAGGATATTTTATATTACAATCTACACAAAAAAATTCATTACATTTTCTACAATAAAAATAAGCATCTTTTTTTTTACAAATTTGACATTTTACATAATGTTTTTTTGGTTTTTTTTTAAGTATTTTTGGTAAACTTTTGAAATTTTTTTTTGATTTACTTTTTAATTTTAACTTTTTTTTTGGATTAATTTCTTTTTTTGTATTATTAAATTGAGTTTTATCTTCTACTTTTATATTAATTGAATCATTATCTGATATATTAAAATAATCTCCTGATGGTTTTGAAATATTTGGAATTGATTTTTCTTCATATATTAAATCAATATTATCTAATGGAATATTAAATTGTTTTTCTGATAATTTGTATAAAAAAGATAAAGGTGTTGTTCTTGTAATATCAATTTTATAATTTAATGTATTATAATTTAACGTTACATTCATTAAATTATAATTTGTACATTAAAAAAAATTTTAAGAAAAAAATATTTAAATTTATTTTAAGAAAAATAATAAATTAAAAAACAAATATTTAAAATTTAAAATGAATTCCCGCGAAAAAACTATCAATCCCAATTTTTCAAATATAAACAATTCAAAACAAATAACTCCTCATTCACTATCAGAAATTTTACCATATAATTCAGCCTTATCAATCTTATCTTCAAAATCAACTAATCTTTCAAATAATAAAAGAATTATTTTTAATAATGAAAATTTAATTCCAAATACTTTATTATCGAATTGTAATCAACAAAATAATTCCAAAAATGTAATAATATTTAATCCTTCCTATTCAATTCAGAAACCTTCTTTGAATTCTAAATCCAGTAAAAAATTTATATTCGAATATTCCAAAAGCAAAAAATTTTTAGAAGATAAAGAATTATTTTCCAAATGTAAAAAAGAAGAAAAAAAAGAAAAAGAAGAAAAAAAAGAAAATAAGAATAGTAAAAAAGAAAATATTAAATCTTTAAATGATACAATTGATGAATTTCAAGAATTATTATTATATCAAGAAAAAAATTTACCAGTTCCAGTCGAAAAAAAAAATGATGAAAAATTTAAATTAATGAGAATGAGACAAATGAAAAGAAAGTCATGTCCTCCAAATAAATCAGTTAGAAAATATGAAGATATTATATATTCAGATTATGAAAAAAATTTAGATGTAGTCAAAAATTATTCAAATTTAAAAAAGAAAAAAATTACTCAAAGTACAAAAAAAATTTATTCATCATTTATTGAATTTAAAGACAATAAAAATAAAGTTCAATTATTTACTGTTTTCTCAGATAAAGATATTGGAATTTATGAATATTGGCAAACTAAAATTTTTGAAAGTAAAAATGATGAAGATTTTGATACAGACGATGATCAAATTAAATTAGCAGTTTCTTATTCAATTGGAGAATTAAATGAAGCATTTGAATATATTATTAATAATAAAAAAAATGCATTTGTCAATTTTAAAAGATATGGAAATTTAATTATGACATAAGAAAAAAAAGGTTTTTTAATTTATCATTTGTACATATATTTTTAATTTAGTATTTTTTTTCATTATTTTTTAAATAATATTATCATATTTTAAAACAATTAACAAATATTTTTGTTTTTTTTGTTTTTTTATTTTTTTTTTAAAAATGGAAAATGAGAAACAATTATATATGAATGTATTTAAAAATGAAGAATATAGAACTCAACAAATTAAAGAATTAGAAAATTATTTAAATGATACAATAAAATCAATTGAAATTGAATGGAAAGAAAATGGAGAAATTCCAAAAAATAATAATAAACATAATGAATATACTCAAAAAGTAATTAATCAACTCCAAAAATTAAATAATGATTTAAGAAAAATTTGCGAAAATTCAAATGATAAATTTAAAAAAGATATTAATCAATTATTATCTTTAGAAGAAGCTAATTTTAAAAATACTATGAATATTTTTATTCAAAAATTACAATGTTTTGAATTAATTTCTAAAGATGAAGATGATTATAAAGTAATTAATAAAGAAAAAGAAATTGCAAATTTAAAACAAAAATTATCTTCAATAAGGGAACAAATAAATGATCATATAACAAATTTAAAGTATACTTATTTATAAATATAATAAATAATAATATATTTTTTTTAATATAATAATTCTATATAGATTAAAATGTATTATTGAAGTCTCCAATATAATTATTATTAAAATTATAATTAAATAAATAATTTAAACAAATAGATATTTTAATCATAAAATTAAAAAGATATTCTTTATCCTTTAATTTTTTTGAATATCTTTTTATTTTTTCTTTTTTTATGATTTTATAATTTAACATTTTCAATTTTAAGAAAATAAATGAAATAATTTATAAAAAAAATTTTATTTTATAAATAAGTTTAAAAAGACTTAAAACCATATAAAATATTAAATCTATTCATTTTTAAAAAATTATTATTTAATAATATTTAATTTTTTATTTAAGAAACAATTTTATACTCTCCTTTTACTCTCCATCAAAAATTTTATCATCTTGATTTTCTTCATTTTCAAATTTATCAAGTGGAAAATATTTATTTTTAATATCTTGTATTTTTTTTTCTCTACTTATATTTAATTTAATATTACTATTATCTTTAAGAATAGAATTTTCATCATCAACTTTCACAATTTTAGAAACATCACCAAATTTAATATTTTTATAACTTTCCACATGAAATAGAGAATAATCATTTTTATGAATTTTTTCTTCTTCATTATTAGGGAAATAATTACTTTTTTTTTTATTATCATCATCTTTTAATTCTTTTAATATATTTGTATCAGAAACAGTAATATCATTAATTGGTCTTTGATTTAATTTAATAAATTTACTTTCATTATGTTTAATTTCATCTCTAATTTCATTTTGTTGAATTGTTAATTCTAATACTTTTTCTAAATTAATAATTTCTGAATTTAATAATTCATTTTGTTGTTGAAGACTATTTAATCTTCTTGCATTATCTGAAATAGATCGAGAAATATTTTTTAATTTTTTTGATGTATTTTTATAAATTTCTTTAATATTATTTTCTAATCTTGAATTTGTTTCTATAAATTGAGATTTTTTTCCTAATAAATCTCGATAATCATCTTCTGTTGTTGAATAATAATCATTTAATATTTCTGAATCAACTTTTAATTCTTCTTTTAATGTTATACTATTATTTTTCTTTAAAGATTTTTTCATATAATTAGATTCAGTATTTTTATCTTTTAATAAAGAATATTTATTAAATATTCCTTGATATTGTTTTTTATTATTATTATTATTTACATTTAATGTTTCACTTTTTTTATTTGGACTTGAACTTTTTGCTCTGTTCATTCCTTCATTTATTAAAGGTAAATATAATGGATTTTTATTATTTTTTGTTTTTAATAAATTTCTTCTATCTATTTCTTCTATTATTTTAGAATTATTTGTTTCTATTCTTTCCATAATTTCTTCAAGATTTCCATTTAAATCATTTTTAATTAAATCTAACCAAAAATTTATTTTAGAAATAAAACTTTCATTTTTACAATCTTTTAAATTTTTATTATACAATTTTTCCAAAACACCTTTTTCTTTAATTAAATTATCTAAACTTCTTTTATTCATATTTAATTTTGTATAATAATCATGTTTTTTACTTGCTAAACTTTGGACATCATCAGTATAATTTTTAATCTTTAAAGGAAATTTCTTATTATTTGCACAAATATTTAATTCTTTAGAATTAACAACACTTTTATCTTTTAATTCTTTTATTTTAATATTTATATTTAAATTTTCTTTTTTAATTGAATCAATTTCAACTTCGAAAGTTTTAATTTTTTCTGGAGTTAAAACATTATTTGCTCTATTTGAAAATAATTGATGTTGACTTTTAAAAGTTTGATTTATTTTTTTTGAATTTTCTAAATCTTTTTTCCTTACTCTATATAATCTCTTTAATTGTTCTAAAGAAGTAAGATCTTGAGATTTTCCATATAAATTATCTTCATTTTTTGAAATTAATTCATTTAAATCTTTTATTATTGCATTTAATGTTATTTTTGATTCTTCTCTTTCATCATTTAATTGAAGTAATGTATTATTTTTTTTTATTATTTCTTGTTTTAATTCCTTTATTGAAAAACTATCATATTTATTTATAATAATATTTTTATTACTTTCTTCTTTTTTTGATTTTTCTGTATTGTTTTCATTTTGTGAATTTAATTGTTCTAAATCATCTTTTTTTAAACTTTCTTTTTCTAAATTTTCATTTTCATTATTTTCGATATTTTCATTTTGTAAATTTTCATTATTTTCTATATTTTCATTTTCATTCTTGAAATTTTCATTGTTTTCTATTTTTTCATTTTCATTCTGTAAATTTTCATTATTATCATTTTCTAAATTTTTTTCTAAATTTTCATTATCTAAATTTTTGTTTTGTAAATTTTCATTCTCATTATTTTCACCATCTAATATTTTATTTTGATTTTCTTCTTTTTCAATTCCATCATTTTCATTTTGATTATCATTTTCTTTTTCATTATCTAAATTAATAGAATTATTGTCTATAGGATTATTAACTTCTTCATTATTATTATTATCAGAATCCATAATTAATTTCTATTTTATATTATATTTTAATTTATATATTTTTTTAAACGTTATTTTTAAATAAAAAATATATAAATTTGATTAAATAAAAAAAGAAAATAAATTAAACTAAATTATCATAATAATTTAAATTAACTATTGATTTTGACTTTGAATTTGATGTTGAACAATTTGTTGTTGGTTTTTCTTTTTCTTCATTGGAAAAATGTTTAAAAGGTCCTTGGTTTGTTGCAAAAAAATTTCTTCCTGTTTTATTTTTAGAACAAAATATTTTAAAATTATTATTATTATAAATATTAGCTGCAATTGGTCTCTTATTTATATTTAAAAGTTTTGAATTTCTTATAAAATATTTTTTAAATTGATCTTCTTCTAAATTTGAATAGTTATTTATTACTCTTTTTTCATTTTTTTTCTTTTTTACAAAATCTAACTTTATATCATTTGATAAATCACTTTTAATATAATTTTCTTCTTCTTCTTTTTTTCCTTTTTTTTCTTTTTTTTCTTTTTTTTCTTTTTTTTCTTTATTTTTTTCTGAATTATTTATGAGTTTACAATAATCTTCAAATAATTGTTTTTCTTTCATTAAATCTTTTATTCTTTGTTTTCTTTGAAGAATTAAATTCGTATTTTTAGAAATTTTAGGTTTAAAAGAATAACTTTTCTCATTTTTTGCTTTTATATCTTGTAATTTTTTTTTATATTGGTTTTGATAATTATATAATCTATCACCAACACTAAAAGTATTATTTTCACTTTTAGTATATAAATTAGTAGAAATATTTGGAGAACTTCTATTATTAATATTATTTGAAGATGAATGAGAATATTCTTTATTAATTTTTGGAGAAAAAGTACATTCAATATCTTCTTTAGCATTATTTAATTTAATTTCTTTTTTTTTTTGATAATCTAAATTCCTTTGTTTAAAACTTTTAGTAATTATTAAATTAATATTATCATTTAATTTGGGTTTAAAAGTTACTCCCTGTTCATTTAATAATTCATCTTCTAATTGTTTAGATTTTTCATTTTTTATACTTATAAATCTTTGAGAATTATAAGGTAATTTAAAACTCTTTCTTTTTGATTTTTTATTATTTGGATGAGGTGAATTTTCATATAATTCATTTCTAATTTTCTCTAAATTTTCAGATTTTTTTCTTTCATAATTTGATAATCTATGAGTAAAATCTTGAGAATTTATATCATTATTTTCTGCATATTCTAATTTACCACATGATTTACTTAATTTATTTGTAAATTTATTATAATTTGTTTTTGGAGAAAAAGTATATATTAAATTAAATTTTTCTTCTTTTTTTTGATTTAATTTTCTTAATTTTTCCTTTCTGTAAAAAATATCAAAATATAAAGCATTAAAAATTAAATCTTGTTCTCTTTTTGAAATTTTAGGTGGAATAAATATATCTTTTTGATTATAATAATAAACTGAAGATTTTGGTCTTTTAGTATTTTTCATTAATGTTTTATTTATAAATTTATTTCTTGGAAGATAAGAATGATTATTATTTTTTTTTTTATTCTTTACAGTATGAATCTGATAATTTCTTTTTTTTTGAGCAGGAAAACTTTCAGATAAAGAATAAGATTGTTGATAATAACTTTTAGGAGATGATTTATTTTTAATAGAAAAATTTACAGAATCCATTAAAATTATATACAATTAAAATTATCTCATTTGAAACTAAAAAATTGAAAAAAAAAACAAATAAATCATCAAAAACAACAAAAAAAACACTAAAATAAAAAATAAATTGATTTAAAAAAAGAAATTAAATTATATCATATAAAATATAATTTTAAATGGAAAAAGAAGAAGAAAAATTAACACCAGAGCAAAGAATAGAAGAACTAAATAAAGAATTAAGTGAAGAAAAAGACAATGAAAATAGTAATTATATAGCAACAGAAATAATAGGAAATGGAACATTTGGAATAGTATATAAAGCAAAAAATAAAAAAACAAATGAAACAGTAGCAATAAAAAGAGTATTTCAAGACACAAGATATAAAAATCGTGAATTACAAATAATGAAAGAATTAAATAATCCAAATTGTATAAAATTAATAAATTATTTTTATACAAAAAATAAAAAAAAAGAACAATACTTAAATTGTGTAATGAATTATTTACCAGAAACATTATCTCATATAATACGTAAAAATCATAAAAATCATGTTCAAATGGAAATGATATTAGTAAAATTATATTCATATCAAATGTTAAAATCATTATCATATATTCATTCAAAAGGAATATGTCATAGAGATATAAAACCTCAGAATTTTTTAATAGATACAAAAACATATAAATTAGTTTTATGTGATTTTGGTTCTGCAAAAATATTAGAAAAAAATCAAAGTTCAATAGCATATATTTGTTCAAGATATTATAGAGCTCCAGAATTAATTTTTGGAGCTACAGAATATACAAATCAAATTGATATTTGGAGTATTGGTTTAGTTATTGGAGAATTAATTTTTGGACAACCAATTTTTCCTGGAAATTCACCAAGTGATCAATTAGTTGAAATTATTAAAATTTTAGGTACTCCAACAAAAGAACAAATTTATAAAATGAATCCACAATATAAAGAACATAAATTTCCTAATATTCAACCTTATCCTTGGAATAAAGTTTTTAAACATAAAATTGTTAATAATGAATTTATTGATTTAATTAGTAATTTAATTCTTTATGAACCTGATAAAAGATTAAAACCTATGAAAGCTTTATGTCATAAATTTTTTGATGAATTAAGAGATAAAAATACTGTTTTACCTAATGGAGAAAAAGTTGATAAAGAATTATTTGAATTTAGTCAAGAAGAAATTTCTAGTGATCCTGAAAGTTATGAAATATTAAAATGGAAAGATTAATTTTTTTTTTGATATTATTGTTTTTTATTTTTTTCAAAAAGTATATTTAAAATAATTTTTATTTGATTGGTTTTTTAATTATTTATTTTTTAAATATTATGATTTTTGAGTTTTTATATTTTTTTTCTTTTTTTCAATTTAATTTATAATGAATGAGATGGATAATAATAATAATAATGATTTAGTTAAAAGTAATTTATCAATTAATTTACCAAGTAAATGTTCAAGATGTAAATATTATCCTCCTGTTTTTTTATGTAAAGATTGTTTTCCTTTTATTTATTGTTGTAAAGAATGTGATGATTATATTCATTCAAAAGAAGAAAAAATAAGACATGAAAGAATTTTAATTGAAGATTTATTACATCCAAAAGAAGAAAAACCTAATCGTTTAAAAGGTATTAATATTTCTGATATTGTAAATACTGAAAGTACTTTTCCTACTCTTTCTAAAGATTATGTAAATAATCTAAATAAATTATATGATGATAATAAAAATGAATATATTAGTAAAAATTATAATTTGGAAAAAGAATTAGAAAATACTAAAATAAACTTAAATAACCAAGTTAATGATTTAAATAATAAATATGAAGAATTACAAAATATGAAAAAATTAGAAATGGAAGAAATAAAAAAAAATTATGAATATGAATTAAAAACTATTAATTCAGAAAAAGATGCAAAAATAAATCATCTTCTTCAAAAAAATAATGAATTAACTCAATATAATGATGAATTAGTAAGTAGAATAAATTTTTATATAACTGAATTAAAAAATTTAAATATAGATAATCAAAATAATGAAAAGTATTTATATGATAAAATTGATATGTTAAAAAGAGATCAAAATGAAATAAAAAATTATTTTGAGTCAAAAATAAATTACTTTCAAAATAATTTTGGAGATGATAAAAGTTTATTTTTAAGAACTTGTGAAGATAAAGTAAATAAAGTAAGAAATGATTATTTAAATGAAAAAAAAAGATTATTAGATGCAATTAAAGAGAGAGAAGGAGATTTAAAAAAATTATATGAGCAACATGAAATCGAATATCAGGAAAATATAAAAGAATATGATAAATATAAAAATAGGTTTTTAATAAGAGAAAAAGAATTTCAAGATATGAAAACAAAATATAATGACCATGTTATTTTAATTGAAGAAATGAAAAATGAAATTGAAAAAAATGGGAGATTATATACTGAAGAAGTAAATAAAATTAAAAAGTTAAAAAGACAAGCAAAAAAATTATTAAGTCATCAAAATGAATTAAATTTAAATATGACTAATATTACAAGATTAACTCATGGTAATTTTTTAACTAAATCTAAAGTATCAAGAGCTCCATCAATGAAATCTAAATTTTAGATTTGGAAAATTATAATATTTAAAATAAACTTTTTTTTTTTAATTAAAAAATATTTTTTGAAAAAATAATTATTTATATTAAAAAATGGAAGAAAAAGATATTTCAGAAGAAAAAAAGGAAGAAAATAATAATGAAACAAAAGAAAATGAAGAAATATTTAAAAAAATAAATAAACATAAAGAAAATAATTTTCTAGAATTTTATAAAAAAGGAGAGTTTTGTGATTGTAAAATAAATAATCAATGGATAACAGGAAGAATAATAGGAATAGATTCAGAATCAGCTGAAATAAAAGATTATGAAAATTTAGAACATAAAGAAAAAGTTTTTTTGTTTGATAATGAAGCAATATGTTATTTTAGAAAATATAGTAAACCAAAGGAATATAGAAGAAAATGTTATAGAGATAAAATTGATAATTTAAAAATTACAAGAGATTTTTTAGAAAATTTAATTGCATATAATTTTGGTAATTATGATGAAAATCATCCAAATAGTAGAATTTATAAAAATGTTAAACCTTATGATATGATTAATAATTTAAGAGGTAAAGTTTTTTATTGGTTTGATAATGTTATGAATATTAATGATAATGAAGAAGGAATTGATTTTTGTATTGAAATATTTGAATTAATATTTATTTTAATTAAAAACTATTTTATCTTTTTAAAAAATAATAATGAACTTGTTCTTAAATATCAAAATATGATTGGAACTGAATTAGAAGATATTGTTTTATTTGATATTAAATATTCAATAATAAGTTTTAGAGATGATGCTTTAAAAATGTATTATAAAATTATGGCACAAAATCCAAGTTATAATGATTTTTATATTAAATATCCTTCTCAAATTGAAAAATGTATTATGGATAAATATAAAGAAACAAAAATTAATCAAATTTGTAATAAAAAAATTTATAGTGGAGATATTACAGGTTTTAGAGTTAATGAAAGACAAAGTGTAAATACTCTTCCATTAGCTTATTTTATTGATTTTTGTAAAAGTAACAATTTTTATCAATCAGTAACAGATTTTGTTACTTCTAATAATAATTTTTCCTTTCTTTTCATTTCTGATTACATTATTTTATTTAAAAAAGTTAATGCTTTTTTAGAAGGTTCAAATAATCAATTAGATAATAAATTAACTAATGAAGTTACTCAATTAAAAAATTATATTTATTCTCGAATAGAAAATTTAAATGAAAATGAAATTAATTCTAGTCAAAGTGAAAAAATAATTAGTGTATGTTTTAATTCAGTGAAAATTTTACCTTATGAAGAACCAAATCAAATAATTATTTTTGAAGGAATGTATTTAAATTATATAAATGCATGTTTTAAATCTCCTAAATTAGAAAAAAAAATTTATGCAATGAATACATATAATTCAATTATAAAATCAATAGAATCTCCTAATAATAAAATTGATAAAATTTTAGAATGTTCAAGAGATAAATATATTAAATATATGAATTTTCATGCTTTAAATGTTTCTTTAATGAAAATAAAAATATTAGATTCTTTACTTAAAGAAAATTGCCATCAAGAAATAATTAAAAGATCTCTCCCAATTATAATTATACTTTATAAAGATAATTTTACTTTAAAAGACATTGATATTGAAATGATAATTGAAAAAAGAAAAAAAATCATAGATTGTTTATTTCAAAAATTGTATAATTCTGAAAAAAATGATGAAAGTGAATCATTAATTATAAAAAATATAATATCTAAATTATCTTTATTTTTTAATGAAGATGATAGAAATTATACTTTTTCATTAATAAAAAAGTATATTCAAGAGAGAGAAATTTCAAAAGATAATATTAATTTAATTAAAGATTTTACAATAAATTACTTATCAGATGCAAAAATTGAAGTTCAATCTATTAATAAAGAAGAAAAAGAAGTTTTCTTTAAAGATATTCCATTTGATGAAAAAGAATTTTTGGGAATTCAAATGATTTGGGAATTTTTATCTGATAAATATTATGAAGAAAAAGAATTAAAAGAGACTAATAAAATTATTGAAATAATAGAAACAAGTATTAATGCTCTTAAAGAAATTTTTGATCTTTCAACTATAACTAATAAATTAAGAGAAAATATTTTAATGAAAATATTAAATAATATAAATAATAATCAAAGTAATGTTCAATCTTTTTTCTTATTAAAAACTTTATTAAAAAGCATGAAAAATTCAAATAGATTTAATCAAATAATACAAAATATTCATAAAAAAAATAATATTTTTGATTTAATTGTTGATAATTTATCAAATTATAGTTCAAAAGTAAAATCTATTGAAAGTGGTGAAATTGGAAATAATGAAAGTAATAAAGATAAAATTAATGATTTTGCAAATACAATTTTTGAAGGTTTTTATCCTAATTCTATAAACATAGAAATTAGAATGGAATTAATATTTATTTTATTAAATAAAGAAAGAAATTTAGAATGGGATTTTGATAAGTTTTTATTTTTTTGGAAATATATTGTTGAACAACAATTTTCAAAAGAAATTTTTTTCAAAATATTATTTGATAATATAAATAATGTTTCATACCAATTTAGAAGTTCATTATTTAAACATGTATTTTTAAATCCAAAATTATTTGTTATTAATGATTTATATTCATTCAATTTATTTAAAAAATTAATGTATGAAATAAATATTTCAAATAAAGTTTTTATTATATTAAATAACACAGATTTAAGAGTCGATAAAAATGATGATAATGAAATAGTAGGATTAAATAAATTATGGGATGTTTTAATTAGTACGAAAAATACAGAAGTTCAAAAAGAAATTTCTTCATTTTTATCAGAAATTTATTTAGATGTTTCTAATCTAAATTCTACTGAAACAGCAAATTTTTGGGAAAGTTTTAAAAACCAATTAATTTTATATTTAAAAAAAGCAATTGGAAATCCTATTAAAGAAAAGGAAAAAGAAAATAATAATGTAGACTTATTTAAAAATAATTTACAAGAAAAAATAGAAGAAAAAGAAGAAGGAGAAGAAAATGAAAATAATGACGAAAAAAAGGAAGAAGAAAATAAAGAAGAAAGTACAGAAAATAATACAAATAACACATCTCAAGTTTCAGAAAATGAACAAAAAATAAATGAAATAGGAATAAAAGGTTTATTAATATTAATAAATAAAATATATGAAAAAATTGGATATCAAGGTACAATAGTAACTGATTTATCAGGAATTCCAATGTCAGAGTCGAGGGAAAAGTATTTATCATTTAAATTTATAAATGTATTCAGTAAAAAAGTTTTTAGAGAAAATGTTAAATTTGATGAACAATTTTATGTTTTAAGGTACAAAATTTCAAGAGTTTTTGATATTCCTAAAAATAAAATTCAATTTCAATATGATTATAAATTAGATAATGGGAATTTAGGAACAATGACTTTTGATTTATCAAATGATTTTGAATTTTTTAATTTAAGTATTATTGGAAATAAAAAATTTAGCCCTTCTCAAATAATAGAAATTAAAATTAATATAATTGATAATCCAATTATTAATGTACCTAATAATCCTAAAATATTATTACAATCAAATGGTGAATTATACAAAATTTTAACTGATTTACTTAAAGATAAAAATAAATCTTATACTTTAGATGTTTGGAATTTATTAAAAGATGATCTTGATAAAAATGAAGAATTAAATTTAACAATTAAAAATTATATTATGGATATTAATGGAGATTTTGATAATCAAATTAATCAAACTTTTGATTTTGACAATTCTAGTTCTTATTATAAAAGTTATATTTTGTCTCATTTAAATTATGTTTTAGAAAAAAATAAAGAATTTAAACTATTTTTAGAACAATTTGTTCATAGTATAATTTGGAAAGAAAAAATTGAAGATATAATAAAAAATTTTTCTGTGAAAATTGAAAATGAAGAAATAAAAAATGATGAAATAGATGAAAAAGTTAAATCACTTCATAGTTTAGATTTCTTTATTTCTATTTTTAAAATATTAATTTCCTTAGAAAAAGAAGAAATTAATACTTTAATTGTTATTAAAGTTTTACAATTTATTAATGAAATTTTTTATAATACTATAAATGGAGAAATAAAAGGAGATTTATATTATGCAGAAGAAAATTCAATTAAAATTCTTTTTAATTTAATTTGCCATGAAAAGATATTTTTGAAGTTTATAAATAATATTTTAAATGAAGAAAATGAACAAAAATTATTTATTGCTATTTTAGTTGATGGTTTAATTTTATCAAAAAATAAATTAATTAAACTAGAATTTAAAAAATTCATAAATAAAATATATGAAGATGGTTTATTAAATAAAAATCCAGATTTATTATTATCATTTTCAAAATTTATTTTTTTATTTTTGTTTTCAGAAGAAACATTACAAAAATTAAAAGAAATATCCCAAAATAATGAAAATATACCTTTTGAAGTTTATTTCGAAGTATGTGATTTATTAATAGAAAAAATATATCCATTAAATATAGAATTTGATTATAATAATTATGTAAATAATTTACTTCTTCCAGAAATTTTATCAAAAGAAACAATAAAAGAAGAATTATTATCAGGATATTTATCAATAATATATTGTATATCAAAACATTTTCAAATAACATATAAAGAAATAGAAGGAAAACAATTTGATTTTGCAAATTATATTTTCTATGATTTGTTATTTAATAAATGTGTTGAAAATCCTTTGTCTTCAAAATCTATAATAATAAAAAATAAAAGTACTTTTAGAAATGCTTCAAATTTATTGATTTTGTTAATAATAAATGATGAAAATAAAAGAAAAGAAATTTTAACTAAATTATATCAATATAATAGTCTTCAATTTTGGAAAAGTAGCGAATTTGTTGATTGGAAACTTTCTTTTAATGATGATAAAAAAAATAAATTTGTTGGATTAAAAAATTTAGGATGTACATGTTATATGAATAGTTTATTCCAAATATTATTTTTTATTAAATCTTTTAGAGAATCATTATTAAATGCTGAATGTAAAATAGAAGAAAAAAATGCATTATATCAATTAAAATATGTTTTTAATAATTTAAAATTTTCAGATAGTCAATTTTTTATTCCAATTGAATTTACAAAAAATTTTGATAATGAACAATTAAATATAAGAGAACAAATGGATATTGATGAATTTTTTAATTTATTAATTGATAAAATAGAAAATCATTTAAAAGGAACAAATAATGAAAATTTAATTAAATATTTTTTCCAAGGAAGAAATACAGATGAATTAATTTTTCAAGAAAATTGTAATCATAATAGAAAAAATGATATTTCTTTTTATTCTATTCAATTACAAATAATGAATAAAAAAAATATATATGAATCTTTAGATTCTATTATTGATGGTGAATTAATGAGTGGAGAAAATTCTATTTATTGTCAATCTTGTGATAAAAAAATTCCTGCATTAAAACATCAAAGTTTTAAAACTTTACCAAGAATATTAATTTTTGTTTTAAAAAGATTTCAATTTAATTATAATACAATGACAAAAATAAAAATAAATGATTATTATGAATTTCCTCTTGATTTAGATATGACAAAATATACTTCTGATTATTTAAATGATAAAGAAAATTATAATGAAAGTGAACATAATAATAAATATAAATTAAAAAGTTTTGTTGTTCATTCTGGAAGTTGTGAAGGCGGACATTATTATTCTTTTATTTATGATAATAAATCTAATGAATGGTATCAATTTAATGATTCTAATATTAGTAAATTTAATATTGAAAATTTAAAAAAAGAAGCTTTTGGAGGTTTTGAAAATTTTTATAATCAAAGTACTCAAAAAGAAGAGAAATTTCCTTTAAGTAGAAATGCTTATTTATTATTTTATGAAAAAGAAGATATGAGTGATTGTGAACAATATGATAAAGTTGAAATTATTAATGAAATTTCTGATAATATTAAAGAAAATAATATTGAGAAAAAAATTAATCAAAATCTTTTTCATTTTCATTTGGAAAAAATTATTTTTTCAGAAGAATATCATAGATTTATTTTACAGTTTTTAACAAATTTATTTAATTTGTCTTATAGTAAAAATCAACTTTTAAATTGTATTCCTTTTTTTTCAAGAAATATTGATGAATATATTGTAAATAAAGATATATTAAAAATAAGAAGAAAAGCAATTGGCTCAAATTTAATAAATTATATTAAATCAAAAGAGATAGAAGTTTTAAATCAATCATCAGACAATTCTAGAGTAAATTTAAATGAAGTATTCAAACTAGATAATAATATAACAATGTCATTTCAATTTTTATTATTATATTTCTTTAATGTATTAGTACGTTCAAAAGAAAAGAATTTTTTAGGAGGAACAGTAGATTTAATTAAATTTTGCTTAAATGTATATAAAGAATGTTCAGAATTTTTAATTGAAGAATTTTCAGATTATAAAACATTATTAGAATATTTAGTGAATTGTCCAGTTTTTGAATTAAAAAAATTATTTGTAGGATTATTATATTGTGCAATGTTAAAAATTTATAAATCAGAAACAATAAATAATAAGCTTAAAAATCAAAGAAATAATTCTAATTTATCTAGTGATAAAGATAAAAATATAGACATAAATAATAATTTAGATGAAGAACTTGATGATAAACCTAAAACTGAAAGACCAAGTCATTCTTTTTTTAGTATTTTTTCTGCTTTTACTTCTTCATCAAATAAAAATTTACCTCCATTAGAACCAGAATTAAATAATCATTTAGAATCAACACATATCCCAAATATTTTATTAAAATTCATAAATAATATAATATGTTTAATTCAAAAAATTAATGATGATAAAGATTGTATGTTTTTATATTATCTTTTATATAGATTTTCTTTGATTTCACCTTATACTAAAGATCATTTAATAATAAAAATACCAATATTAACCTATTTAATATATCATTTATATCCAAAATATTCTGAAAGAAATATTCCTCCAGATTATACTTTAAAAGTTAATCTTGAATTAATTAATCCAGATCATAATAACTTAGCTCCAATGAAAAGTAATCAAGTAGCAAATATAATTACAAAAGATAAAACAGCACAATATAAAAAGGAATCTTATATAAAATTATTATTATATAATTTAATGACTGGTCAAAGAGCTTCTTTAAGATTAGAATCTTGTTATGATTTTAGTAAATATGATTTTGTAGTTGAGTTATTTAATGGAATGAAAACCAAACAAGATGCAGATGCTTTATCAAATGCAATTAATAAATATTGTTATAATAATTGGAATAGTGTTAAAAATTTAATTACAATATTCAATAAAATAATAGATGTAAATGAATCGGAGAAATTAGATAATGTTATGTTAATTTATAAAAGATTCATTGTTGATATTGAAGATGATGCTGATATTCAAGTTTCTAGAATAAAAAATTCTTTGAAACAATTATTTAAAGTAATGAATAATAATAATAGAATTTATTCTCATTATGATTATTGTAGTAAATTCATTATTAGTTTATTTATGTTAAATCATGAAAAAATGTATGAGCATGTTTATTATTTTTCTTCTTATTTAGATAAAATTAGAAATTGGTATGATGAAAATAGAATTCCTCCTTTATTATATCATATTGATGGAATACAAATGTATAAACAAAATATTATGAGAGATAATCAAAATAATATGGATATTAAAACATTTAATGAAAAATCTCTTGAAAAATCTAAGAAAATGATTAATCTTATTGAAAATATATTAAAAAGTAAAATTTTTTTATTTATTATTTAGAAAAAGTAATTGATCTTGATTTTGAATTTGAGAGATTTGTTGATTTAACAGATTTTAAATTTATTTCAGGAGATGTTATATTATATGGGTAAATAATATTTTTTAATTATATAGAGGAAAAGAAGCTTTAGTTATTCAACATTTAGATGAATTATTACAAATTGAAATTGAAGATACAAATCATGAGAAAAAAGATAGATGGATTGAAACAGATGATCAAAATATAAAATTAAAAAAGTTATATGAAAATTAGTTTTTACAATATAATTATTAATTATATTTATATTTAAATTTTTTTAATAAAAAATCAAAAAAATCTTTGATTTTAGGGTTTTCGATTTATATTATTTATAGAAAATAATAATAATAAGTAATAGTAGTATATATATATTATTTTAAAAAAATTTTTATTTTTTTTAAAGAAATTAAATTAAATTATTTAATTGAAATTCCAATTTATGTTGAATAATTTGCATTATATAAATCATTAATATTTCCATATTTTTTATAGAATTCTGTTAATCTATAAATTATATATACTTTATAAAGTAATTCTAATAATCCAAACCAATAAATTAAATTATGCATTGATGAAAGAGATTTCCAAAATTTACTTGAACCATTTCTATGAGTCCAAACAAACATCATAATTATTAACCATAAAAGATCAAAAATACATAATAATGCATAAATATGAATAATAATTTTTAATATGAGTTTTTTGAAATTGTCATAAAAATATATTGTAATAATTAATATTGCTATTGCTCCTATTAAATTATAATCTGTTCTTGATAAAGATGAAAAAATGGAAAAACATAATAAAATCCTTGCTCCTTTTTTTACTTTAAGTCTTTCTGCTTTTTCATCTTCTTCCATGATGAATTTAAAAAAATTAAAAATATTAAAATTATATATTTTTTAAAAAAATTTAAGATTTGAGGTTAAATAATCTTAAACAAAAAATTGAAAAATAATTTTTTTCTAAATTTAAAATTTTAAAAAAATATAAATAATAAAAATTATTGAAATTTATATTATAAAAATATGAATAGTGGAATTGCTCAAAATTTAAAAAACAATAAATTTTCCATTATTTATATTTCCTTTTTTTATTATAATTTAAATGAAAGATAGCACTTTAAAAGTATTTAGAATAAGAAAATATAAAAATTTATCAAATGATCCTGAATTTGAAAGAACAATAAAATTTCCAGAAAATTCAACATATGAGGAATTAAAGAATTATTTAGAAAAGCAATATCCAAAAGAATTTAAAAAAGAATATATTTTATCAGTAAATGGATTTAATCCAATATTAACTTCAAAAATTTCAGAGAAAGTATCATTAATTAATATAATAGAACAAGAAATAATTGATATAAATCATTGTAATAATTTAAGTAATGATGATATAGAAAAATCAAGTGAAGAAGAAAATGAAGATAATTCATCAGATTGTTCTGAAATGCAACTTTTATCAACTTTATTAAATAAGCCAATAAAAAATATAGGAAAAAAAAGAGAAAGAGAAGATAAATCTAATGTTATTGAATTTAATAAAAATTATGAAATTATTTCTGATTTTGCTCCTACTAATAAAGAATTATATAATATTTTTTTTTGTGATTATAATCTTCCTCTTCAATATAATAATAATAAAGCAGTTAAAAAAATTTTTAATCCTGAAAAGTTTCTCAAAAAAAACAAAATTAATAAAAATTTTTTGACAGTTGAGGAACTTACTTTATGTTCTATTGAAAGTGTTATAGTAACAGAAAAATATATTAATGAAGACAAAACAAATGAAACAATAAATGATATTATTAGGTCAGAAAAAATAAATGAATTATCTGGAGATATAAAATTAGAAAAAATAAATGAAAAGAATTTAAAATTGGAAGAAAAAAATAATCTTTTTGAAGAAAAAATAAATAAAAAAATAGAAAAATCAAACAAAAAAATAAATAATGAAATTGAAAATGAAAAAATAAATAAAGATTTTGAAATAAATGAAACAACAAATGATTCTATAAATGAAATAATAGAAGAAAAAAATGAAATAATTGAAAAGAAAGAAGAAATAAATCAGAATGAAATAGATACTAACTATATAAAAAAAGCATTATATGACTTTTATCAATGTAAAACTATTCCTTCTTTTAAATTAAGAATTGAATATTCCAAAATAATAAATTATCTTAGTCAATATAAACCAAAAAAGCCTTTTCAAAAAAAAATAAATTTTATATTTGATTTAGATAATACATTAGTTCATAGTAATTTAATATCTGAAAAAAAAAATATAGATTTTAAATTAGATGAAAATTACAAATTAAATAAAATTGAATATAAGAATACTCAACTAGATTGTTATTTTCATATAAGAAATGGAGTTAAAGAATTATTTAATGAAATAAAAGAAATAGGAAATTTTTATATTTATACTCTAGCACTTTATAATTATGGTTTAATAGTAAAAAAAGAATTAGAAAAATTATGTGATATTAGTTTTATAAAAATGATTTGTAATGAAGGACATGAAAAAAAAAAAGATATTAATAAATTATTTATTGATAAAAATTCAAAACAAAAAACTTTCATATTAGATGATAAAGTTGGAGTTTGGGAATCAGATATTCAAAAAAAAAATGTAATTCCATCAATGATTTATTTAAATACAATAATAAATAAATTTACAAAAAAAACTTATGATGATGATTCTCAAATAAAAAATCAATATGATTATTATAAAAAAGGATATTTTAATTATATTAGAGAAGATTGGTTAAATAATTTTGTTCAATTTGAGCAAATTCCTTTTTGTGATAAAAAAACTCAAAAATATTATCATATTGAAAATGAAGAAAATAAAAAAAATCAATTAAAATATATTGGAAAAGTTTTTAGAACTGTTTATAATATTCTAGAATTTATTGAATTTCAATCATTCATGATTTGTGTTAAAATGATTAAAATGACAATTTTTGCAGGAATGATTTTTAATATTGATAATTATACTGAAAAAGAATATAATATTTTATTTCAAATAATTAGTTCTTGTGGAGGAGAAGTTGATAATCCTAAAAATAATTATTTAAATGAAGATGTTGAATATATTTTTATTTGTAATGAAGATATGATTTCTAAATTAAGAAATAATATTGAAATAATAAAACAAAAGTATAATAAAGTCTTTATTGTTGATGAATCTTATATTTTCGATTGCAATTATTGTATTACTAAATTGTCTCCTAATGAATATGAACTTAATATTTAATTATACTTTAATATCTTATTAATAATTATTTATTTTTAATTATATTTTTGTTTTATTCACAAATAAGAAAAAAATAATATTATAACTGTTAAAAATTAAAATTAAATTATAAGAAAAAGAAATGACAGAAACCCAAAAAGAAAAAAAAGCATATTATATAAGTAAAAATGTAAATCCAGATGAAATGAGAGAAGTAAAAGAAAATTTTGAAGATCCCTCAAAATATTTATCATTAGATCAAAGAATAGTAGTAGGATTACTTCCATTTAAATCTAAAAAACATCCATTACATAATAATTTAACAAGTCAAGAACAAAATCCTTCAATTCCTCAAATAAGTAACACAGAAAAAAAAAGTCAAGAAAATTTAACTTCTAAAGAAATAATTTCAGATAATAATAAAAGACCACAAACATCATCAACAGTAATAATAAAAACTAGAGTTTGTAAAACAAGACCAGTAACAACAAATAAAAAAAATATAATATCTTCATCAAATAATTTTAATACAAATAATAATTTTAATATTAGACCAATGAGTAGTAATATACATTATCAATTAAAATCTAAAGATGAATTATATGATATTTTTAATAAATCAAAATTAAGAGAAAAAGAATTTTTATCAAAAGGAACTGATAAATTAATTCCAGAAACAGTAACAGAAAATATAAAAGAAAATTATGAATATCAAGAAAAATTATTAAAATTACTTGAAAATCAAAAAAAAAACTCAGATAAAACTTCAAAAAAATTAAGTAAATCATGTCAAAGAAAAGAAAAAGATTTATTATATAATAGAATAGAAGAACATAGATTAAAAAGACAAATGATTGAAATATTAGATCATGAAAAACCAATATATGAAAAATATGGAAATAATTATTGGATGTTTAATTTAAGAAGACCAAAAAAATTAGATTATATTAGAGTAAATTATATTAATGTAGGAACTCCTGAAAGAGAAATTTGGAAACCATTTCTTGAATTTCCTTTTAAACCAGTTGAAATTGTTTTAAACCCAAAAAGTTTAGTTGAAAATAAATTTTCTAATGTTATTAATGAAGATTATTTCTGCAATGAAACTAAAAGATTAAATTTTAAACTTCCTAATATGAATGATATTAATGGAATGACTGTTCAAGGAAAAAATTTAATGAAAGAAGAATTTAAAAATTTAAATCAATTATATGATGATATACACAAAGATAAATTAAGATTATTTAAAGATCCTTTTGAAGAAAAAAAAAGTTGTATGAATGATATGATTTGTAAACAAAATTATGAAAAACCAAATTTACAAATTTGCAGATGTACATTAAACAGTGCAAAAACAGTAAAAAAAAAAAATAAACCATCATCTGCAAGGACATATTATTATTAATAAAAAAAAAAAAAACAAAAAATAAAGAAAAACACTTAATTTTTAAATTTAATAGAAACATTAATTTTTAATATTATTATACAATAAAAATTCTAAATTAAATACAAAAACCTTTTTTAAATAAAATTAAAAAAAAAATTAAAATAAAAAAAAAAAAAAAACCAAAATGGCAAAAGTACCAAAAAATGAAAAGCCCTCTGAAGCAATGCAAAAAATAATGGACCGTGAACAAGAAGATTGGGATGCAATAGAAAAACAACCTCGTTTTGGTTTTTTTTCAATTCCCCCTAATCAACTATTAGGAGATCGTTATTATTCATTAACAAAGGAGTATAATCACAAGATAGTAGAAGGAAAAGTGATAACTGAGAAGAGAGGAATATTTACTCAGCCTCTAAAGAGTGGAAAAGGAAGAGATGCATATTTTGATTTAATGGTATCATCATATGAACCAAGTAATGAATTAGAAAAGAAAGGAAATGAAGAAGATAAAATAAATTTATTAAAAAAAGTAAAAGAAAGAAAAGAACCACGAGTAGTTCCTCATTATTATCCTCCTCATGTACAAGAATATAAAGATTGGTTTGATTTACATCCTTTCGAAAGAAATTATCCTTTAACAAAACAAAAATCAAAACATTTTACAGTCACTTCTGATTATAAAGTTATTACTGGTCCAAGAGGTATTTTTACACAACCAATGAAAAAAGGATTATATAATACTCCAGGAATACTTTTTTCATATGCTCCATTTCGAGAAGATTTAGAAGCGAAAGATGTTCCTGATTTAAGAAAACCAAAACCAAAAAGACCAAAAACTGCAAAAGATGGTGAATATCATAAAGAATTTTATCCAGCAAGTTTAAAAAGAAATGAAGCTTTTGTTTCTGATAAAGATACATATGGTTATCAGGATGATTATTATAATAAATTAAAAGATGATTCTGATAAAATTAGAAAAAGTAAAGGACCTAAATTTCAAAGAAAATTACCTTCTAATGCTGTTAAACATATGAGACCTTTTACTCCTGCAAGTCTTGGAAAACAAGGAAGAGATGGTCTATTCGATCAACATATTTGGGATTGTCCTCAAATTCCAGAAAAAAAAATTATTGTTAATCAAAGAGAAAAAAAAGAATATGAAGCTGCTCATAGAAAAACTCCTTTTACTTATAATAAATTAATGAAACATTCACATTTTTCTCCCTCTATTATGCAAAATCCTATTAATATGAAAAGAGATTTTCCACAAGTTTATAAGTATTAATTTGATTGGTTTTTTTTTGTTTTTTTTTTTTTTTGGAGGTTCAAATGCTTTTTGGTTTTAATTATTTTTTTGGAAATTTATTTTTTTTTTAAATATAAATTAATAAAAAGTTATTTTAGTTTTTTTTTAAATTTGTAGTTTATTTTTTAAAATAGATAGAATAATAAAATATATAATCTTCCCAACATAAAAATATTAAAAAATCATAAAAAAAACTCCCATAAAAAAATAAATAATAAAGAAAATAACCATAATTTAAATATATATATATAAAAAATTCTTCATTAAAAGCTAAAAAAAAAAAAACAATAGAATGAGCTACAAGAAAAAAAAAGAGATAGTAGAAAAAAACTACTAAAAAAAAAAATTTAAATTATTTCTTTAAATTTTCAACAGGTCTAAGAACTTTAAGAGAACAAGTAAGAGCATCATCAATAATCATAATTCCAGCAGAATTATCAAATTCTCCGCAATAATTAGGAGCAGAGAAGATAGTAATTAATTGTCTTTGTGCGAAGAATTCATATCCATCATCAACTACTTGATGAGCTCTGATAATAAGATCTAAATCATTTTTTCTATTAAATTCTTGTACAATTTTTTCTCCAAAAACAACAGAAACTCCTCTATCATTTTCATCAAATTCTAAAACATCTTTATCAGGATCACTCCATAATAAATCACATAATAAACCAGAATCAGGAATATCAGTTGGACGAGATATTTCATTAATAGAAGAAAAATTTCTTAAATCAGGACTTAATCCTCCATGCATACATAATATTTTTTCATCAATTAAAGCAGCAACAGGTAAAAAATTAAATAATTCAGTAAAATTTCTCCATAATCTAACATTATATCTTCTTTTACATTCATCATAAAATCCATAAATTCTATTAGTAACACTAGATTCATGATTTCCTCTTAATAAATGAACTTTATTTGGAAATTTTATTTTATAAGTTAATAAAAGACAAATTGATTCAATTGATTGTTTTCCTCTATCAACATAATCTCCTAAGAAAAGATAATTGTATTCTCCTGGATAACCACAATGCTCAAATATACGAAGAAGATCATAATATTGACCATGGATATCTCCACATACTCTTAATGGTGCCTCTAATTCTATTAACATTTTTGCCTCCTTAAATAAGGGAAGAGATTTATCTATTAAATATTTTATCTCCTCTTCTTTTAAATCTACTGTCTTTCCTGGCTTGTTTCCACGTACTGCTAAAAGACGCTCTAATATGTTATCTACATCTATTTTCATTTTTTTTTTTGTTTTTTTTTATATTTTTTATATTTTTTTTTTTTTTAAGGGTTTTTATTTTGTTTTTTATGAGATTTTTATTTTAATTTTTTTTTTTTTGGGTGTTTTTATTTTTAATGTTTTTTTTTTGTTTTTATTGAATAATTTTTTAGAACTTTTATTTTTAATATTAGTTTAATTTTAGTTTTTTAGATTTAGTGTTTTTTATGCAATAAATTTTATTTATTTATAAAAGAATTTAACTCTTGATTTTCAATAAACAGATATTTATTAATAAATTTAAAATGTCACAACTTAATACAATAGAATAATACCTGATAAATGATATTTTTTATTTATTAATAATATACAATTCTAAATTGTTAAACTTATTACTTATTTACATAAAAAGAAAAATAAGAAACTAATTCAATTATCTCTAAATTCATTATCATCTTCATGAATAATAAGATTATCAGAATCAATAATTTTACTTTTAATAGTTTTAATTTTAGGATATAAATCAATTTCATCAGTACAAACTTTATTACCTAATTTTCTTAAATTAAATGAATTTCTTCTAATAATTTCTTTCGAATCAATATTAACATCTTCTTCATTATTAACTTCATGAATAATATCAAAATCATAAATAGTTCTACATTCACCTTGTAAATATTTAAAATCTAAAGGAGGTTCTTCTTTATCAATAAAATTCTCAAATTTTTTTATTATTGTATCTCCTTTAAAATTATATTTTATATCAAAAATATCTTCATTTTCTTCTTTAATAATTTCATTTTCGTTTATTGGTTTTTTATTAAAATTTTTATTTTTATTATTTTTTAATTCTGAATCTTCTTTTAAATCACTTAATAATGTTATTCTTGGACTTTCAAAGAAAAAATTATCATCTATTATTTCTGGTACAACTTCCATTTTACTTGATAAATTTAAAGGTTCTTTTTCTTCAATTTTTTTTTTATCAAAAATTAAATTATCTTTTGGCATTATTGTTTTTGAATTAAAATTTCTTCTTCCTGATAAACTTAAATTTATTGAACCATCTTCATTTAATTCTTCTTTTATTCTTTCTATATATGATGAATTTAAATTTATTTTATTAACTGAATGACTTCTTATAAAAACAGGATATTCTATATCAAAATTTGTTTTTTGATTATATGAATTTTGAGATTTATTATTTTCATTTGAATCATTTGTTACAGAATTAAATGAAAGTCTTTTTAATTGAAGTTTTGATTTTTTATTTTTAGAAGTATTATTCGTAATTGATGTATTTTGACTTGATAATGTGTTAATTGAAGTATCTATCATTTTTATTATTCTTATATTTATTGATAATAATATTTTTTACATATAAATATAATAAAAAAATAAAAAAAAAAAATTCATCAAATTTCCTTAATTTAAATATAAAACAATAACTAAATTTTATTTCATATTATTATCTCTATTAATAACATCCCTATCAAATTTAATAATATATAAAGTTTTAGTCATTCCTTCTTGTTCAAAGAAAAAAGCACTAACTTTACATCTAAAATCAGCAGAATTTAAAATACCTTCAATAATACCAGCAATAAAAGAAGCACAATTAACAGAATTATTTTTAAGAGGAGGAATATATTTATTAGTAATAGGAGTATTTTCAATTATTCTATATTCATCATCATCATCAGTTGATTTTTGAAGTCCATCTGCTAATCTTCCAAATAACATTTTCCATATATTATTATGTATAAATCTAAGCATTGATTCTATTTTAACTTCTCTTTTATAATTTTTCTCCTTATATGAACATAATTCTAATATTTTTTCTCCTATTGGATAACCTAAACTACTTAATTTTTCTTCTATGTCAAAATCTTTGTCATCATTTGATTTACTTAACATATATTGTACCATTTCACTTAATAAAAATGAAAATGTTGTTAAAGGAACTTCAGCTTTTGATTTAAATGTATTTGAAGAATTATAATAAATACTTAAATTATTGTTTTTTGACATTTATTTTTTAAATATATTTTTATTTTTTTTTTTAGTTTTTTATATCAATAATTTTTCTTATTTAAATTTTTTTATTTATTTATTTTAATTTTTGAATTTTTTTATTTTTGAGTGTTTGTTTCCATAAATTGTTTTTGTTCTTCAACTCTTTGCCTAAAAATTAAAAAATAATTTTTACTTAAAAAGTTCATAATAACGAATGTTTTCAAATTTATTATTTATTGTATTAAATATTTCATTACTATTATTGTCTTCAGATTTATTACTATTTTTTGATTTTTGTTTTTCATAATTTTGTTCTTTTTTTTTAATTAAAGGTTGATGAATTTGTTTTGGTTCTTTATTTTTTTTATTTTTAGCAACTTTCTTTTCTTCTTCTATTTCTTCAGGGATTGGATTTTGAAATAAAATAAAAAAATCATCAATATTAACATATTTTTTCTTTACAGGTGCTAATAAATTATCTATATTATTTTTCATTTTATTCAAATTATTTTGAAAAATATATTAAATTTAAATATTTCTAATATTGTTATAAGAAATAATTAATAATTCTATAAATAATAATAAAATGGATAATAATGAAGATAAAAATGAAAAAAGACATCATAATTATTTAGAAAATTTTCTTACAAAAGGAAATTATAATTCATTTAAAAATATGTTATATTTAAATCCTTATCAAATAAGAACAAATAAAAAACAATTATTGATAAATAATAACCCAATAACAATATCAAATAGAAATAAATTTCATAAATCTTTAAAAACATCTCCTGATTTACCAAATAATTTTATAAATGAAGATTTAAGTAAATATGATTATGAGCCTTATTTTCTTGAAAGACATTTTGATTTTGTAGATAAAAGATATAGAAATAAAAGTTTAAGAGGAAATTATGAAAGTTATACTATGAATTATCAACAAATGAAAAAAAATTGGGCTAAAAGAAAAGGTATTTCATATGATAATTTTCAAGTTCCTAAAATTGATAGTCATTTAAGAAATATATATGAAAATCAATATTTTCTTAAATATTTCCTAAAAAATAAAGAAATTAGTAATACTATGAATCCAGAAGATGTTTTAGAAAAAAAACATCAAAAATTTATTAACAATTTTAATCTAAATTTAAAAAATTATTATATTTTTCCAAAAATAAATAACAATAATAAAAAATCAAATAATAATAAAAAAAAAGTTAAATAAATTGGTTATTATTGTAAAATATTATTGGAATAATATTTTTTTTTAATTTATATTTAATTTGGTTAATTTGTTTTATTTAAATTATTTTTGTTAAATATTTTAAAAATCTGGAAAAATTAATAATATTTTGGAATTTATTTAAAAAATAAATTCATTTAAAGCAATTTTAAAAAACATTTATTTTTCCATTTAATATTTTTATAAATAAAAAAAATGGATGACCCAAAAAAAGAAAAAAATAGAATGAATTTTTATGGTAGTTTAAGTGATATATTTTTAGATAAAAAATATGAAAACTTAACAAAGGAATCACCAACAGAGAAAATGTGGATTGCTTTAGATAAAGAAAAAGAATCACTTGGAAAAGAAAATGTAAATAGAATGCTTATAGCTTTTGTAAGAACTGTTCTTCAAACTTTTTTAAAAGATGTAACTGATGAAGAACTTAAAAATTCTGTTCAACTTAAATTAGGACAAGTTAAACAATTTATTAATGCTTAAATAAATTTATTTTTAATAATTGAATTTTAAAGACTTTAATTTATTTATTTTTTATAATAACTGATATTTTTTTTCATAAAAATATTTTTATTAATTAATTTATTATTATATATAAATATTATATTTTTTTTGAGAAAATACTCATTTTATTTTTATTATAATTAAAAATTACTTGGAAATTATTTTGATTATTTTCTTGTTGAATTGGATTTGAAAATTTTTGAAATCTTTTTTGTTGGTTTTCTAATCTTTTTTTTTCTTTTAATATTTTTAATTGAATTGAATTATATTCTAAAGTATTATTTTGATTATTTTTTTCTTCATTTATTTCTGAAGATATATTTTGTTCAAAATTTATTTTATCTCTCTTTTCTTTTTCTTGATTAATTAATTTATTTAAAGATTTGAGTTGTTTATTTATTTTTTGTTTTTCTTCATTTGAACTATTAGAAATATTTTTATTTATAACTTTATTTTGAGATTTAATATATTCAATTTTCTTTTCTTTTTTTTTATTCATATTTTTTTCATAAACTTCTTCGAAATTATAATCAGAAAAATTTTTTTCTTTATAAGAAAAAATATTATCATCATCATCTAATTCATTCATTTTAATTATATTTTTTTTATTTTTAAATTCATTTTTATAACTCATTTCACTATTATTCTTTTTATAACCAATTCCATAATTATTATCATTTTCTAAATTTACACAAATAATATTTTCAACATAATTTAAATCATCATTTTTAAAACCTTCTTTAAAAAAATTTTCTTTTTCTTCATTAGTTAAACAATAATCATCATTTAACAATAAAGTATTTTTAATTTTATTAAAATTATTTTTATTATTATCAATTAAAGCATTTTTGAAATCTTCTTCATCCATAAAATCAGAAATTGTTTGATTATAATTAATAATATTATTAGGCTTCCAACCTTCTTTACTTCCAACAGTATTATAATAACCTGCTGAAAAACCTCCTGTAAAAGCACCATGAAAAACTTTTTTTCCTTTTTCATTAAATGCATATAAATTATTATCTTTTATTCTTTTTTTATTTAAATATTTCTCATTAATATTATCATTTTTTCCAATATGATTTTGAAAAGGTGTTCCTATCATGATAAAAATTTAAATTAAAAAAAATAATTATATAAAAATAAATTATAATAAAAAAATAAAAAAATAAAAGAGTGATAATTCTAGAAAATGATATATATAATAAAAATTTCTTTTATTATAAAAAAAATATACAAAATAAAATAATTAAATAAAAAACAATGGAAGGAAGAGAAGATATATTTCCTTGTCCATCATGTAGAACTCCAGTAGATGATCATAGAAGAAATAAAAGTGAAGAAGTTGAAGAAGCAACATGTCCAAAATGTGGAAGAACTTTTATATTACAAGGTAATCCTTGGGGAGAATTAAGTCCTCCAATTGAAACTTTTGAACCTAAAAAATATTCTGATTATATTAATTAAAAGTAATTAATTAAAAAAAAGGAAAAAAAAAAGAATTTTTTTATTTTTAATATTATATTAATAATTACTTTTTTTAAATTATTTTAAATTCGAAAATATATTTTTATGTTCTCAAATTGGAAAAATGAAAAAAATAAAAAATAAAAAAAATATTATTTAACAGGTAAAGGATTTAAAGAATTATAAAACATATAACATAAAATCATAGAAGTTCCAATAATATCAGTAAAGAATATTTTTTCTCCTAAGAAAATAAAAGCAAGAATAAAAACAAAAATAATTTGTAAATAATTAATAATAATCAATTTACTTAAAGGCGCCATTTGAAGAGCTTTATTATTAGTAACATTACCTAAATAAAAAAAGAAACCATGAATAGCACACATAAATAATAATCCAGGATCTAAAACAACTCCTCCAAAAATTAAAGAATAAATTGAAGAATAAGTCATTGTAGAAATTGCAACATAAAACATTTGTGTTCCTATTGTAATTTTATTATTTACTAAAATCTTATTTGCAACTAAAACTAAAGCTAATAAAAATATATTAATTATACCAAAAATAACTCCAGTTAAAGTTTCTTTAAAAGAATGTGAAATTTGATTATTTGGATTTTTTACTTTTTTTTCATTTAAAACTATAATTGATGAACCAAAAATACAAATTATTAATCCATAAATATATCTCATATAAAATTTTTCTTTTAATATAAAATATGATAACATAAATACTATTATTGGTGCTAAAGTTGCTATAATTTGTGCTGTTGAACTTCTTAAATACCATATTGACATTGTGAAAAATGACATTCCAAAAAAATTTACATTTGTTCTTATAAAAAACCAAAATGGTAATTTTATTTCTTTTGGTCTTAAAATATGTGTTTGAAAATAATAATTATGAAATAATGATAATATTAATATTGTAAATGAACGAAGAAATAAAAATTGAACTGTGTGAAATTTTGTTGGATAAACTCTTTGAATAACTTTTGTATAAAATGCTCCAAATGATTGAAAAAAAGTTGCTAAAGTTGCTAAAGCCATTCCATAATATTCTGTTTTTAAAAGATGTTTTTCTAATTCTTTAGAATCCAATTTTTTAAGAAAAGTTTTTTGAATATTATTATTTTCATTTTCAATATTCATATATTAAAAACTTATATAAATAAAAAAGAATAATTTAGAAAAATATTTCAAAAAAAAAAAAAATAAATATACAATTTCATATTTTTTGAAATAAAAAACTAATTTTAATAACTTTTAAATAATAACTAAAAAAATTTAGCAACCTTCAGGTCTTTCATACTTGGGTCCAATAGAAGGGCATTTTTCATTCATATGAGAATAGGGTTTAATAGTGGAATATTCAGGTAAATCAATTCTTAAATTACCCATAATTTGGCAATAAGGTAAATTAGGATCAGCATCAACGCATTGAGAAGGTCTAATATAATTAGTATCAAAAATATCTAATTGATAAATATCTTTAGGGCCAAATTCAGTAGCTTGAACATCCATTCCATCAAATAATCCTCCTGCTTTATAAAAAGCAACAACAAAAGCAGAGCAAACTAAATTAGGTCCATTTGAGTAAATCCATTTATCTTCTTCTCTAACTGCTAATAATTCAGAAAATGACATATTTCTACGAGCTGCTTCTGCAATAACTTCAGATAAACTTAAATTTTTAGTTTGTAATCTCATATTAAGTGCTTCTCCTACTATCATATCTGATGTACTTCTGGTAATTTTTTCTAATGTACTAAAAATAAATTCAAGATGATCATGTTCAATAACAAAAGGCATATTATCATTTGGAGTATCAATCCAACCAAAAATGAAATTTCTATATCCATAATCTAAACCTTCGCTTTCTTCAACAAACCATTTAACAGCTTTTTCAGCATTGAAATTAATATTATTTCTAATGGGTAAAATAGCGACATTAAATTCAGCAATATGAGCATAATTAACCCAATCACTCCATTTAGTTCTTTGAATACCATTTTTAGGCCAATACCATCCATCTTGACTTTCAAGAACATATAATTCATTATCAATCCAAGCTGCAACTGCAGAATGACCAATATGACTTCCAGTTCCAATCATAATAATATTATCTAAACCATCAAATCTAGAAATAGCAATAAAATCTCCTGTTTTTATTTCCTTTTCATTTATATTTATTACTGTATCATTTCTAAATTCTGGTTTCCAATTCATATATAAATCTATCATTCTTAAATTTGCTTTTAATTGATATTCTGGTATATGAGGCCTAAATAATGGTATTATATGCTTTGGATTTCTTCCTAATCCTCCTATAAATGCTTCTAAAGAATAAAATAATGATTTTAATGATGTTATTAATCCTTGACAAAATCCCATTATTTTTATTGAATTTAATGATATTTCATCTATGTCATTTTCAGATAAATTATTTAATGTTATTGTATGTTTTCCTGTTAATCCTAATACTTTTATTTTATTTATATTTGATGTATGTATTATAAAAATGTCTTGACAAAATAAACTTGTTTTTTCTTCTGATGTTATTTCTATTATTGTTTCTTTTTTTGTTAATTTTTTTAATACTGCAGTATTTTTTTTAAAACAACCTGAGACAAATTGTTTTGAATCATTTTCTTTATATAATTTTGCTTTATATACAGGAGCAAAATAAAATATATCTGGATTAAGTGGATTTGGTCTTTTTAAACACATTTCAGGAGAAGGCGTTTCTTCTTGTAAATTACGAGATGATGAAGAAAAAAGATTTAAAAGATCTGAATTTCTTACTTTTGAATCAGATAAATCAAAAGTTGATGATGTAATTAAGAAAAAAAGTGAAATGAAAGTTACAGATTTCATTTTTATAAAATATAATTTTTATCGATATTTTAAGAAAAAAAAATTAATATTTTTTTTAAAAGTTTTTTTCTGTAAAAAAAATTTAAATATAAAAATAAATTCAGAAATAAAAAAAGTGATATGAGAAAAAATAAAACAAAAAAAAAAATAAATAATAATATAATAATATAAAATATTAGAAAAAAAATGGAAAAAACAGAAAACACAGAAAAAAAATCTGAAGAAACTCCTTCTCAAAATCCAAAAGGAGAATTAATAATAATCCAAAATAAAAAATGTCATTTTAAATCAAAAGAAAACACATTACAAGACAATTTTAAAAACTTTAGAAAACATATAAACCAAATAAGAAAAGAGAATAAAAAATCAAAAAAATATAAACCAGTATCTTTTAAAGATAATCCAGAAAGAATAAATGAATTAAGAGATAAATTTATAGAAACAGCTCGTTCATTAATAGGAACACCATATGGAAAAAAATATTTAATAAAACATCCAGAATATAAAGATAATTTTTTTTTAGATTGTTGTGCATTAGTTCGTCAAGTAGTATATTTAATGAGTGAAGATTTAGGTTTTACTTTAGGACATTGGAATCAATGTTATCAATATGATATGTTACCTGAAGAAATTCCTTTTGAAAAAACAAAAAAAGGAGATTTAGTTTTTTATTCTGCTGATTATTTTCCTGGAAAAAAACATAAAAAATTTATTCATGATATGGTTCATGTTGAAATTCTTACTGGAGAAGGTGAAAAAACTATTGGAAGTAGAAAAAAAGATTCTACTGTTCAAGAATTTAATTCTTATAAATTAAAAGATAATAAAAGTTATAGATATGTTTATCATTTTAAAAGCATTGATTTGTGGTTAAGAGGAGTTTTAAAAAGCCATTGTAGTGAACATAAATGGGAAAAAAATGGGACTGATAAAATTGATACTGATATTAGTAAATATTCTGCTTTTAATCAAGATAATGATGAAGATGAATATGATGATGTTGAAGGAGAAAATGATTAAAAATCAGTTTTTTTTTATTGAATAATTTTTTTATTTTTTTATTTTCTTTTTGAGATTATTTTTCTATTTTTTATTTTATATCTAAAAATTTCTTTATTTCAATATTATAGAATTAACTAATTTTTTTATATAATATTAACATATAACCAAATTTAATATTACCTATAAAATTGAATTTTTAACTTGATAAAAAAATTATTTACTATTATTTTCAATTTCACTATTTTGCATAGGATTAATATCTAAAAGAGTATAAACAGAAGGAATATTCATTAAAACTTCTTTAGGAATAATCATTAACAATTTTTTAGTTTTATGAATAACAAATCCTAATCTTTTAACAAAAGGAATCCAAAAAATTAGGAATAAAATAGAAATAATAGAAATAAAGCAAATACACATATATAAATAGTTATTATTGAAATTATTTAAAAAATTATTAATACAAGAAATAGTAGCTTCTTTTAATTGAACAAAATAAGGAATAATTAAATTAGTAAACATAACATTTAAATCTCTAACAATTTCATGATTAAATAAATCAATAGGATTAAAAAAATTTTCAAGTTCATTTTGATCAAGAGGCCACATTGCATCTCCTTCAGTAGTTCCAGTTAAAGTTAAATTAAAATAACCACTTTTTCCTTCATAATAAGAATAAGCTAAACTTTTCATAAATCTTATTTCTTCTAAATAATATGCATTCATTACATTAAATCCAAATTTTGTACTATTATCCATAAATTCTAAACATTCTTCTTCATTTAAAAAATAATCATCTCTTCTAAAATAACATGGTATATGCTTTTTTATTGTTGAATATTTTTCATAAAGTCCTGGAACTTTTTTTCTATTTCTATTCATTATTCCTGTTCCTTTTTTTCTTACTGTAAAAATATTTTGAAGTTCATAATCTAAATAATCTGCTGATAATTGATATGATACTATTGAACTTTTATCAAAAAGAAATTCTCTTAAAGTATTAAAAACTAAATAAAATTCATTTTCTACTAATACTTCATATTGGAAATATAATTCATTTATTTTTGATTGTTCTAATAATTTTATCAATAAAGCAAAGATTATTGAAAAGAAAGATAAAATTAAAAATAAAAATATTTGGAGTTTAATATTAAATATGTTTATAAAATAGAATAAAGTATTCATTTTTGATTTTTGTTCATTTGTTGTTGTGTTTGATTCTAAATTTTTTTTTTTTTCTATACTTTCTGATTTACTGTCTATAGATTCATTATTTTCTTCAATTCCTTCTTTCATATCTTTATATTTCTTTGTAAAAATTTCACATTTTTTTAAAGACTTTTCAATAACATCAACATTAATTTGATAAAAAATTTGAATATAACTTTCTTTTCTTTTATTAACTTTATCATAAAAATAAACAACTGAAAAATAAACTCCAATTAAAAGAAGAATAATAAGAACATAACCAATAATTAATATTATTTTAATATTTTTTACTTTATGATAAAGTTCATCAATATAAATTTCACCTTGATAATCATAAGCATTTCCAGCATTATTAAGTGAATTATACATATAAGAAAAAACATCATGTTGAGTAGGAATAATTTCATTTATAAATTTAGTAGCAATATTAAATAATTGTGTATTAGTTTCAATAAATAATCCTTGCATAGTAGAATTAATAGAATATAAAGTATAGTTATTTTTTATAGTAATAATTTCATATGTTTTATTTGAAACTAAATATTTATTATGTTTTGTCATTTTTAAAGTAGAAGAAACAATTTCTGCAATATAAGATTGGCTTTGATGAAAAACTTCTAAAATATTTTGATAAATACTCTCTATATAAACATCTCTTGAATTTTTTGTTGGTAACTCAGTATAATTTTCATTATTTAATAAAATCAATTCTCTACAATAATAAATTCCAAAACTATTCATTACTATTAAAAGATATGAATTATTTATTAAAATTGAATTTTCCTTGATTTCTTTTAAAAAATCATTTATATATAATAAAGTTATTATTCCTATTCCAATAAAAATAAAATATATTATAACTGATAATGTTGCTAAATTTGAAATACTTTTTTGATTTTCTTCTTTTGATAAAGAATATTCAATTTCTTTAATAAAACTTTTATTATATTCTTCTTTATTTTCTATTATATTTTGATTATTTGAAGGAGTGAAAAAATCTTTTTTTTGTGTTTGTTTTTTCATAATATTTTTTTTGTGTTCTCTTTCAGTGATTTTTTTTTGTTTATTCATTACTAATTCAACTTGAGAAATTTTTTCCCAATCTTTTACTTCAGTACAAACATTTTTTGAATAATTATATAACAAAAAATTAAGTTTAGAAAAATTAACTTTATAATAATCATCATTATTTATTTTTTCTTGAGGTAAAAATATATTTTGTAAAGTATTTAAAGTTTTAATTTTTGGCTCTTCTTTTACAATATTTAAAGAAGAAATTTCTTCTTCATTTTCTTCTTCTTCTTCATCATCTTCTTCTTCTTCATCTTCTTCTTCTTCATTTTCAACTTTTTTATTTTTTTGTTCTTCTTCAATTGCTTTCATAATTTTTTCTTTTAAAATAACATTTAAAGAATTATCACTTTTTTCAACTCTTTTAAAAGCTAAATTATCATAATCTAAATCAAAAATAAAATTATTTTCAGGAACAAAATTATAATTAATTTCTGATATTCCATTATTATTATTATTTAAAGCTTTATTTTGTTTATTTAAATTCCATTCAATTTTTTGAAAACTTGAATGAGGAGTAAAACATAAATTTTTAGGAGTAACTAAAGGAATAAGTTTAGTAGATTTTTGATTATTTATTTTTTCTAATTTAAAAAAATAACCAACTGTTTTTTTATTAATTTTAGCAGGTTCACAACTTAAATAAAAATTATCTGTTATATTATTATTATTATTTTTAGGTGTAAATCCATGAATAGGAGTTATTGGACCTTCATTTTCTATTTTTGAAAAATCTATTATTTTTGATGAAGTATATTTTGAATCATAATTTGATATTTTTCTCCAATTCACTATTTGAGGTGTATTATATTTTTTTTCTATTATATTTTTTTTTAATTCTAATTTATTTTCATAAGTTAATTCTGATCTTTCTACTGCTGAATGAAGATAATCTTCATATAATTGTTTTATAAAATATGTTATTTCAAAATTATTATTAATCATTATTGAATTTAGTTTTAAAATTGAAATTGCATTGGCTGTAAAATTTTGAATATGAAGTTGATTATTTGTTAATATTATTATTGTATTTAATAAGTTTTGTTCTTTTGGATTTTTATATGAATTTTTTTGAACTGAACCAACAAAGAACTTTTCTTCATTTTCATTTTGAAAAATTGCTGTTTTAAAATTTAAATTAATTAAATATTTTAATTTATTCTTTCCATATGTTGATAATTCTTTTGGTTCTGTTTTTATATATGGTTCTTTATTTATTGTTTTTTTTATTGAACTTAATTTAGCTTTTAAAATTTTATCATGTTCAGAAAAAAAAATTTCTGGCATAATTAAATTTAAAGGTTTCCCTATTAATTCTTTTTTTGAATAACCAAAAATTTCTAAAAGACTTAAAGATATATTTTGTATTAAACCAAATTCAGTTTTTTTTGTTGATAATATAATATATTGATATGTATCATTATTATTAATTTTAGAAATATTAAATTCTGTATCAACTAGACCTTCATTTGTTTGTTCTATTTCTTCTAATAAATTTTCAAATTTTTGACCTTTTTCTTTATCATTTAAAATATTATTAATAAAATCAGTATATAATTTAATAATTGCAAAATCTTTATTTTTTAATTTTTGCATTTTTATAAAAGTTGCATTTATTTGTTCAATAGATTTATTAATTTTATGAACAATTTCATTCATTTTAGATAAATTTTCAATACCTTTATTATGAGAAACTAATAATTCAGACCAAAATTGAATATAAATAAATGAAGTATCATTAATAAGATTTTCAAATTCATTAACTAATTGATTATATTCTATTTCATTAATTAATTCATTATCATTATAATCATCACTTTGAACCAAAGATAAATGATTATCAAAATATTTATTACAAATAAAAATAATAAATTCTTCTTCAATAGTAAGTTCAATTTCTTCAATTCCTTTAAATAAATCTATTGCTTGTTGTCTTTTATTCATTTTTTTCATTAAAAAAAGAGCATAAGCAAATTTAATTTCTACAACTCCAGGAAATTTAGATAAACAAAGTTGATATAAATGCTCAATATGTTCTAATAAAAATTCTTTTCCATTATAACCTTCTTGAATAGCTTTTTTAAATTTTTTTAAAGCACAATTTTTTAAAGGACAATTTATTTCAAAAAGAGAAATATAACCTTCTAATAATATTTTTGATTCTCTATCATTTTCCATTTTATCTACTAATTGTGAAAAAGATTTTATTGTATTTAACATTTTGGAATAACTAGAATTTTGATTTATAAAAGATAAAATATTTTCTTCATCATTTTTTTTTTCAAAAAATAATAAAAAAGCAAAAATAGGAACAGAAAGGAAAAATAAACCTAAACAACCATTAAATCTAGAACTTTTTAATATTTTTCCAAGGAACAAAACAAAAGAAGCCCAAAATAAAGTTAATGAGAAAAATTTATGAATTTGATTTAATATATTTTCATTAAATCTAGGATAATAAAAATTATAAAAAACACCTCCCATAGTAAAAATAATTAAAACACAAATTAAAGCAATATGAATACTTTCATCACCATCTAACATAACAAAAATAACAGTAAGAAATATTTTTTCTAATAAAAAAAATACTTCAGGTTTTGAAGTATTTTTACTTAAAACTCTATTATCACCTTCTAAAGAATATTCATAAAATATTGTTTGAGTTAAAAGAGAAATTGGAACTAAACATAATATACTAATTGAACCTAAAACACAATTAATATAATATATTTCTGTATAACATTTTAAATCATCTGAATATAAATTTGTTTTATTTGGAGTACAATCAAATGCAGACATAAAAAGAAAAAATAAAGGAAGGAAAAAAGGAGCTGAAATTAAAGGAAGAATTTTTTTCATTATTATTAATGGTATTGTTAAATTATATTCTTTTTTATTAAATTTTATTATAACATAACATAAATTTATAAATATAAAGATATTTACAAATACACTAAAATAAAAAACTAACAAATACATTGATTTATTGCCTGAAGTAAAAGGAAGGAGAAGAAAGTATTTTATAAAATAACTACATTCTGCAAAATAATTTGCTTTTTTCCATTCTATATCAAACTACTTTAAATTAAAAAATTATATACATATGAATCAAAGGGAAAATATAATACTTGAAGATATTGATATGCAATGCTTATACATTCTAAATATAATAAATGATGTCCATCTTTTAATAATAAATAAAAAAAATAGAATAAAGATTGTTTTATTAATGCTTTAAATTTAAAAAATTTTGAATCGCTCTTAATAAGATTAATTTCTAAAAAATTCTCTTCCATTTGTCTATTTGACATTATTGAAATTATAATAAATTTTTATTGTGTTATAAATTTTTGATTAATTTAATATCATTTAATTACTTAATTTTAATTCTAAAAAATCATTTAAGAATAAAAAAAACACAAATTAAAAAAAAAAATAAAAAAAGCACAAAAATTAAATAATATTTCAATAACTTAAAAAAAAACAAATTAAAAAAAAAAAAATGGAAACATCAACTCGATATAAAAATTCAATATTATATCCAAAAGGAGTATTAGAAGGAAATTGGTTTGAAGAAGAGCAAAGAAGAAAAGAAGTGAATGGATTTACAGATACAACTCAAAATTTTGCAAGTCAATATAATCCAACAGGAAAATATATAATGCCAACATATCCAAAGGATAATTTTGAAAGATATGACACAGTAAATTCAACATATGGAAATTTCTTTAATTTAAATTTCGAAAAAAATCCAAAAACTTTAGCATTAAGAAAACAATATGAAGAACAAGGATTTAATTATCAAAATGAAATAGAAGAAAATAAGAATATAAATGAAGAAGAAAATTTAAATGAAGAAAATAATGAAAATTTAGAAGAAAATAATAAAGGAACTTTAAGTGGTGATGTTCCTGCAACTTTTTGGTTAACTCATATTAATTCTGGTAATATGTATAGAACTTTTATTAAAAATCCTAATCCTTGGGCTAAATCTAGTGCTTTTACTCAACCTTTACAAAATACTAGAGGAGCTATTCAATTCTATCAAAATGCTTATAATGATCCTCCTATTGGTAAAAATTTATAAAATACTTTTTTTATTTAAATTATTTTTAATGTTTTTTTTATTTTTTATTTTTTTTTGTTATTTTTGTTTTTTTAATTTAAATATGTTTTTTTTAGGGGATTTTTTTTTTTTGTTTTTTTTTTTGGGATTTAAGAAAGTTTAGATATATAGTTTTTTTAAATGTTATTTTTTTATTTTATTTTTTACACTTTTTTTTGATACAATCATCAGCACACATTACATAATCAAAATGTTTTTTAATATGAGCGCATCCTCTATAACAATTACCAATACATTTTTTTTGTTCTGGATTAGGTTGTAATAATCTCATTGGAAAAAGTAATTCTAATTCTTTATTCAAACATTTTAAAACTTCTTCTTTTATAACAGGATATGCTTCTACCAAAGCTTCAAGAATTTTTTTAAAATCTTTGGTTTTAATAATTTCAATAAAATCTACAAGATAATCATATAACACATCATTATTTATTAAACATTGAATTTTTGGAATTATTGAAGTATAAATTTCATTTGAAGAAGTTAATGATAAAATTACAATAAAAATTAAAATAGATTGTTTCATGTTTTTAATTAATTATTATGAATTCAGGATCTCTTATATTCTAAAATTATTTTTTAATGAATTGCGTAATACATAATAAATTTATAATAAAAAAATTATAAAAAATCAATATATTTTTCTATTAATAAATAAAATTAAAAACCAAGATTTTTAAATTAAAATTAAAAAAAACTCAAATTAAATAAGAATAAAAGATAAAACAAATAATAAAATAAGATTATTTTTAATGAAATTTCCATTAGAAATATAGACTTTTCTTCCATTAGCAGGATGAATTTTTCTATTATTTCCAATTTCACCATATTGTTTATTAACACTTCTAACATATCTTTTAAATTTGTCAAATTGATTTTTACTCATATGTTTAATATCCTTAATAACAACCCAATTAACATCTTCAGTACAAAGAGGAGTAGTTAAACTACCTTTATAATAATAAACAGGTTCTTTTTTAACAATATTATTAATCTTAAGATTACTAACTTCACTTCCACTTCCTAAACCAATTTCTTCTAAAAATGAATTATTTAAAACTCCAATTTTAAAAATATATGCTAAAACTAAATGTAAATTTTTAGAATCTTTTTTATTTTCATTTTCATGAACAATATGCATTTCCATAGGATAAAAAGTTCCATTTATAGTATGTTCAGAATTTAAATGAAAATGAACATTAACAACAGAATAATTAAATTCAGTACCATTAATTTTAACTCTAATTCCACCATGTTTTAAAGAAGGAGTTGAAATAGAATATTCATGTTCATATGTAACTGCAGTTGAATCAATTGTTTTATAATCAATTTTTTCAAATGAAAATCTATTATTTGAATATTCATAATCATAATCAATATCATAATCTGCTGGAATATTTATTGGTGATTGTGCATGTCCTGTTGTACAATCTCCTGGCCATTTATTTTGATCTAAATAATCTAATGGACCTTTAAATTGAAGTGATAATGATATTATTGATAGAAGAATTAGGATTTTTGACATTTTTTATATAGAATTTTTTTTTGTTATAATTTTAAAGATTTTTTTATTTTTTTAATGTATTTTTTTAATAAATGTTTTATTGAGTTTTTTTTTTAAAAATTTTTTTTTGGTTTTTTTTATTTTTTTTCCATCCTTAAAAAATTCATATTTTTTATTTTAATTTACTATCCAAATGTTTTTAAATTATTATATAGATATTTCAAAAAAAAATAAATACAGAAATATATCTATTTATATTTATTTACTTAGGAAGAACACATTCAAGAAATTTTCCTTGATAATTTCCAGAAGGATAATATTTTCCAACAGCATAAAAACTACCATCATTACTTTTAGCAAAACCAAAACCACATTCTTTGGAATCTTTCCAAACAACTTGAGTAAAATGTCCTGTTCCAGAAATAAATTGATTAGAATTAAAATTATATTTATTTATTTCTTCATACCATTTTTCAGTCATTTTTACTCCATTTATATTTGTTCCTTTACAATAATATAAATTTTCTCCTAATTGAATTCCATTATATTTATCTATTGAATGTTCTAATTTTCTTTTATTTGATAATTTAATTGCATTATTTAATGCTAATTTATTTAAATCATCATTTAATTTTAAATCTTCACAATGATGAAGTTTTCTAAATTTATTATGAGTTTCTAAAGCATCTTTTCTAAATTTTGCTATATCAATTTCATTATTTAAATCTTCAATAAAATTCTTATTTAACTTATTTTTACTTTTTAAATGATTACTATTTAAACCATTATTTAAATTATTATTATAATGATTATCATAATTATCATTATTAATAATTTCTAATTCATTATTTTTAGGAAAAACATTATTACAATATTGTCCACTAACATTTCCAGGAGGATAATAATTTGCAACAATATAATAATAATTATTATTATTTTGAGAAATTCCTAAACCAAAATCAGTAGAATTTTTCCAAACCATTTGAGCAAAATTTGTTGCTTTTGTATCTTCATTTCCATAAGTATGATCACTTTCAGTATTATACCATTTTTCTACTAAATCTTTTGGTTTATATAATTCTGATGAACCAAAAATACTTTCTCCTAATTTTTCACCTTTATAAAAATTATTTGATAAATATATTTTTGATTTTAATGATAAACTTTCTGAATGTAATTGAGATATTTTTGATATTTCTAAATTCTCTTTTAAAGGAAGTGAATTATGTTGTTTTCTATATTTATTTATTAAGATTAATATTTCATTTTTATATTCTGTTATATTTATTTTCGATGATGATAATTTTGTTGTTTTTTCTGGACGTGCTGAACGAATTATTTCATTTTTTTCTTCTTCTTCTTTATTTTTACAAATTTTACATCCCATGTTTTTTTAAATTTTATAATTGGTTTTTTTATTTTTCTATATTTTTTAAGTAAAAAATATTAAATAAAACCATTATTATTTTATTTTTGTGAAATATTTTCATTTTTCAAATACATCATTATTTAAAAATTCTTTTATTTAATTATTTAATGAAATTATTATATAAATTTAAATTAAAAAAAAATTACAAAAAATTAAATAAAAATAATGAAAAAAACCAATTTACTCAAAAGGAAAAACATCATGCCCCATATTTTGCATTTCAAAAATATGGATTCTATCATCATTATCAAAAGCAACATTATAAATTCTTCCTTTATAATCTTTTCTTTCAGTAACTCCATTAGTAAAAATATAAGATTTATATTTTTGAATATCTTTTAATTTTCTATCAACATTTTCAACATAAATTTCTTTTTCAAAATCATCTCCTAAAATAATTTGTGCAAAGTTTTCAACAGGTTTATTAAATTCACCATTAAAACCTCCAATTAAAATAATTTTATTATCAAAATAATTTAAAGCTAATAATCCTTTAATATATAAAGAAAAATTTTCACTTTTATAATCTAAATTTTTCCATAAAGAACCATTACTTAATAAATCAAAGTATTCAATATTATTTAAATATTCATTTTTAGGATAATTAAAACCAAAAATTGAAAATAAATATCTATTTTTTATTATACAAGCTCCAAATTCACTTCTTTCATAATTCATTTCTGGTAATTCATACCATTCATTTTTATGAATTGAATATATTTCACATTTTTTATTATGTTCACCACTTAAACATATTAATGAATTTTGAAATGGAATTAAAGCTCCTTTTGCATGATTATTATTTAAAGAACATAATTTTTCCATTGATTTTTTTTGAGGATTAAATCCATAAAAAAAATCTGAATTTTTCCCTGTTACTATATATAATATTGAATTATATGATAAGAATATATTTCCATTATTTTCTTCTGTTATGAAATTAGTTTCAAAATTATTATAATCTGCAAAATCAAATAAACCAAAATTATTATTTATGAAATCATAACATAATATATTTTTTCCTAAATATAATTTAAATACTAAATTATCTCCTAAATTATCTAAATTTGTGATAAATTTTTTTTTGAAATTCTTAATTGGACTTATGTTTAAATCACTTTCTATTTTAAATTTATTCATTAATTTAGAAATTGAAGATGATGAAGAATTTATCATTTGCTTTGAAGTTGTTGATGTTGTTACTTTTTTATATGAATCATTTAAATAATTTATATTACTATTTGTATTATTATAATTACTTATTGTTGAATTCCCTTTATAATTTATTCTACTTCCTGTTTTTATTGATAAATCTTTAAATAATTTATATGGACTTTTATTACTTTTCAATCTATTATATTCTATACTTTGTATTAAAGAATTTTCTGATGGTAAATTATTTATTTGATTCAATAAATTTTTATTTTGTTGTTGAAGAATTAGGATTTCTTTTTGATTATTCAAATTTTGATTATTTAATTCTTTATTTTCTTCAAGTAATTCTGCTATAGTTTGTTCATCATTTAAATTTTTATGTTTTAATTTTTCATTTTCATTAATTAATGATGAAATATTTCTTTTATATTCTAATACTAAATTCATTAAATTTTGATTTTCATTTTCTAATTCATTTGAATTATTAAGAGGTAAATTTTTATTATTTTGACTTTTATTTTTTAATATATTATTTTCTTCTTTAGGAACAAAATAATTGTTAAGATAAGGATTTTCTTGATTAGTTATTAAATTTTTCTTTTCTTCTTTATTTAAATTTTCTATCTGTTTTTTATAATTATTTAATTGATTTTTCAATTTTTTATTTTCATTTTGTAAATTTTTATAATTTTTTTTTTCTGCTGATAAAATATTATTTTCATTTTCCAAATTAACAAAATCATTTTGTAAATTTTCTAAATTATGAACTAATTCTGAATTTTCTTTTGCAAGATTTGTTAATTGATTTTTATATAATGAAATTTCTTTTTTTAAATTTTTATTCTGATTATTATTATTTGCATTTGATTTATCAAATTTTTTAAATAATTGTTGTAGATTATTATTTTCATTTAATAAACAATTTAAATCATTTTGTAAATTTGATATTTGTTGATTTAAACTCATATTTTTTTTATTTTTTTTGAAAATTTCATTTTTTAATTTTTGATTTTCATCTTTTAATTTTTGAAATATATTATCTTTTTTATGAATGAATTGAAAACTAAATTTTTGAATAGGAAAATTTTTTCGGTCAATTTTATTTCTTGGATTTTTAGGGACATTTTTATATAAATTATAATTTTCATTAAATGGTTTAATTGGATTATTTTTATTTTCATAACTAAATATTTTATTATTATTTTCACTTGATAAAGGTTTATTTTCATTAATTTTTTTTGGAAAAGGATTATTATATTTATTGTTTTTATTTTCAGAAAAATTATCTGTTAAATTTTGAAAATTATTTGAATAATTACTATTATTTCTTTTATTATTTTCAGGTTTAATTCTATTTCCATTATAAGAATATAATGTTTTAACATTTTTAATTGGAATATTAATGGAATTATTTTGATAATTTCCAAGTTGACTTTTTTGTTTTGAAAAATTCGGAGTTTTTAATATTTTTTCATTTTCATCAATTAAATTATTATTATTATCATTATCTTGAATAGAATTTAATAAATTAACAAATTCTCTTTTTGCTTTTTCTCTATATTCATTATTATATGAATTTCTAATTAATTTTGTTGGATTAAATGTTCTTTTATTAAAAGAATTATTTGGGGCTGATTTTAAAGCTGAAGGATATTTTAAATTTTGATCTTTATAACTAAATAATTCTTCTTTGTTCAAATTAGTTAAGTTTGAATTTCTTGTTATTGGTATATAATTTAAACTATTACTACTAATTAATCTATTATTATTGTTATTGTCATTATTAAAAGAATTTTTAAAATGTAAATTATCTAAACTTGATTCTCTAAAATGTTTTGGTGTAATTGGGAAAGAAGAATTATTATTAATATTACTTTTAAAATTATAACTTTCATAACTTTTATTGTTATTTTCTTTTTCTTTTCTTTTTGATTCTTGATGACATTCACATTGACAACAACAACAACAATGAGAACAAAAACATGAACAACAATTACAATGACAAAAATAATTTCTAAAATAAAGTTTTTTATTATTCAAAGAATTTTTTTTTTCATTTAATGAATGTTGAAAACTCATTTATAATTATCAATTATTTATACATTATTTAATTTTTAAAAAACTTATTTTTTTTGAATTAAATGGAATTGAATAATTCATTATATAAAAAATATTTGATTTTTTAATTAAATTTGAAAAAAATGTTTTTATTTGATTCAAAAACAAATGTTTTTGATCATAATTATACAAAAGAAATAAAAGAATTAATAAAGGATGATTCAATGAGAACATTACAAGAAACACATTTTAGTTATATTTTAGATAAAAAATTAACTCAAAATGGAATAGGAGAAATTTTAGAATTAATTAATTGTGGATTAACATTTATAGAAGTTGTATTTTATATAGTATCAACATATACATATCCAGAAGAAACAAAAGCACATCAAGATACAAATAAAACAATGAATATTATAGAATCAATATTTTTAATATATTTCATTTTTCATTTATTATTACGATTTTATATTTGTCAAAATAAATTTAATTTCTTTTTTGATTTACCAAATTTAATAGATATTTCATTTATAATAACAATAATAATATCCCGTCAATCATTTTTATCAGATTCGGATAAATATATGATGAGATTATTTCGTATGATTCGTTTTTGTTATTTATTTAGAATAGAAACAATTCTTCAAAAAAGAGCAAATGAGCAGATTCGTTATTCATATAAATTAATAATATCAGGATTAACTATAATTCTTTTATCAGGAGCAATAATATTAGAAGTAGAAAATAAATATACAAGATCACAAATTAATTCAAGACAAAGTGATCCAAATGTTCAAAGAACTTTTGGATTATGGGAAACTTATCAATTTCATGATATAGTATATTTTGAATTTGTAACATTAACAACAATAGGTTTTGGTGATTTAACACCAAAAAGTCTTTTAGGTAGATTAGGAGTTATTGTTACAATTATTTTAATTATTGCTGTTATTCCTACTTTATATTCTCAAATGGCAATTGTTTTTTCTTTAAATTCTACTTATTCTCGTCAAAGTTATAATACAATTTCAAGAGGAAATAAACATTTAATTATTTTAGGTGATTGTGGTTCTGAAAGTTATGAAGCTTGTTTACAAGAATTATATCATGAAGATCATGGAAATACTAATTTTGATACTATTATTATGCAAATTGAACCTAATGATGATATGATTAAAATGATTAAAAAAAATAATTATGGAAATAGAGTATATTATCTTGTTGGAAATTCACTTAATCATATTGATCTTCAAAGATGTAAAACTGATTCAAGTATGTGTGTTATTATTTTAGCTAATAAATTAGTTTCTGATAAAAGACAAGAAGATTTTAATAATATTATGAAAGCTTTTTCGATTAAAAATTATTCTTGTATGAAAAATGGAGAACCTAAAACTAGAGTTTCTATTCAATTATTATTACCACAAACTAAAGATATATATTATAGTTCTTTAATAAGTAAAAAAGATATTAATTTTACAGCACAAATTATTTGCGTTGAAGAATTAAAATTACAAATGTTAGGTAAAAGTTGTATTTGTCCAGGAATAAATACAATAATTGCTTCCTTAATAACAAGTCAAAAACCATCAACAGAAGATTTAAAAGAAAATATTCCAGTATATTTTGATTGGTATAGAAATTATTTAGAAGGATTAGGAAATGAAATATATTGTATAAAAATTAAAAGTGAAATATTACATAATTTAACATTTATTGATTTAGTACGTTTAATATATGATTTAATAGGGTTTATAGTAATTGGAACAGATGTAATTTTTGAAGATTTAGAGCCTTTTGTTTGTTTAAATCCATTATATGCTTTTAGTCCATTTGATCATTTTATATATTTATTAGCAACACAACAACCAGATGAAAATGAAATAAATGAAAGATTAAAAGAACATTTAGAACAAAATAAAAGAGGAACAATAGAAAATAATAGAGAAATGGTAAAATTACGTAGATTAAAAAAACCATATTGGGCAAATTTAGGAAATGATGGTCAACCATTATATGAAAAAGCATTAAATTCATCATTAACATCAATAGAAGAAATAAATACATCAGAAACAGAATTATTAGAAAATTATTCTGAAATATATAAATTAAATAGTAAAAAAAAGATAGAAAAAAATCAAGACCCAAGTATAACAAATAAAATAGGATTTATAAATACAATTCATCCAAGAACACAACATGATAGTGAAAATTTTTCAGATGAATTATTAGATCATCATATAGTAGTATGTGGAATAGCACCAAATTTAAAAAATTTAATAATGCCATTAAGAGCAAGATCAATGAAAGTAAAATGTCTTCCAATATTAATAATGGATAAAAGTGAACATATACCTTCAGAATTATGGAAAGAAATACAATATTTTCCAGATATATATTATATGCAAGGAAACGCAATTAAAAGTAGTGATTTAAAAAAAGCAGGAGTACCAAAAGCAGAAGCTGTTATTATTTTATCAAGTATTATTGGAGAAAAAGATCAAGAAGATATGAAAGATGCTGATTCTATTTTTATTTATAAAGCTATTAAAAATGAAAATAAAAAAACTTTAATTATTGCTGATATTTTATCTGTAAATTCTATAGGTTATATTAATAATTTTGGAGATGAAAATATTGAAAGTCATGGTTTTTGGTTAAGTGAAGCTTTCGCTTCGGGAGAATTATATATTAGTTCTATGCTTGATACTCTTATTTGCCAAACTTTTTTTAATCCTTATTTATTAAATATTATTCAACAATTAATTCTTGGAGATGCTTCTTTTAAATTTCCTTTAGATATTAATAATAAATTAAAAGAAAAAAGAATTATTCAAAGTACACTTTATTTTATTAAAGTAAAAGAATTTTTTGATAAAAATAAAATTGATTACTTTGGAAAAAAAATGAAATTTGAAATTCTATTTGGACATTTATTAGATAGGAATATGGTTGCAATTGGAATTTTTAAAAATCCAGAATTTATAAATAGACATAATCAAAAATATGTTTTTTTAGCTCCAACAAAAGAAACTTTAGTAGATATTGAACAAGATAAAATCTATGTTATTAGTAATTATGATGAAAGTCTTCATAAAATAAATTTAAATAATCAAAATGATTATATTTTAAGTAATATGAAATTAGTAGAAAATTCTAATGAATCAAGTATTGAATTATTAAATGAATTAAAAAAAACTGTTGAACAAAGTTTTATGCAATTTAGAAATGAATTAAATGTTAAAGATTTAGTTAATACTACAAGAAATTATTTAAGAAATGAATTTGCTAATGTTCATCAACAAAAAGAAGCTCAAATTATTAAAAAAGCAAAAGAAGAATTTGATAAAGAAATTGAAGATCAAATAAGTGAATCAAAAGAAAGTTCTGAAAGTAATTCAAGTGATATAGTAAAAGATTAAATTGAATTTTTAATTAATTCAGGAAATTATAATTTTTTTATTATAAATAATTATTATATTATATAATTATCATTTAATATAAAATAAATTTTTTTTAAAACTTTTAAATATTTTTTTAAATTTTATTTAAAGATTTTCTATTAATTTTTTAAATTGTTGAGATTCATTATTTAATTTCTTTTCTTGATCATCAATATATATTGATGCTTGTTCAATGTTATTTAACCATTTTTCTATTTGAGTTTTAGCATTGTTTATATCTGATAAATTTTTTCTAGGTTTTACAGATATAATTTTAACTATTCTATTTTTCACATCAACTCTTCCAGTAATTAAGTCTCTTGATATAATTTCAAATAGCATTTCTTCTAAATCAAAATCTTCTTTAATTTGTAAATTTTCTTTTAAAAAAGAATAATCTAAACATTTATTAGTTTTTGCAAATTCTAAAATTGAAAGCATTTTTAATTTTTTTAGCATTTGAGGATTTAAATCAATATATTGTGCTTTATTTGCATTATAATCTTTGTAATTTAATTTTGCAAATAAAACTAAAGTATTATAATATTTATTTTTTTCTCCAAGTTCCTTTACATTTGGAAAAGTCAAAAAGTCAGACATAATATATAAATCACTTGTTAATATTTGTTGAATAATTTTTTCTAAGGCATTTCCTTTATTTTCTTTAACTAAACTTTCAAATTTTTGTTTTAAAGAATTTGACATTTAATACTATTTAATAAAATTTTTTAAAATAAATAAAGTAAATAAAAAATTTAATTATTATTTATAAAATATGATATATATTAATAATTAGAATTCATAAAGAAAAGATTTTTATATAAATTTGCTCTATCATTTTCTCTTTTTTGTGTTCTTTGTTCAAATTCATTTATTTCATCATGATCAATAATATTATTCAAATTATTAACATTAGTACTTTTATAATTATAAATAGGATGATAATTAGGATTATAATAATTCATTTGATGTTGATTATTCCATCTAAAATTTCTTAAATATAATTGTCCTCTTTGTCTAACAGCAAAAGGGAAAATATAATCATAATTTACAGGTTCAGGGAAAAAATTACTACTTTGTCTATAAATTTTATTTCCAGGAAAAACTCTTCTTGGATTAGCAGATTGACTTTGATATCTATAAAATTTACTATTTGGATTTAAACTAACTTTTTCTAAAGGTTTTATTGTATCTTCACTATAATCAATTTCAAATTGTTTTTCACAAACAAAACAAATACAATTTTTAACATTTGTTTTAACTTTATTTGATGCTTTACAAAAAGGACAAGAAACTATAACAAAAGGAAGAGGTAAAATCATATCTAAATGATTCATATAACTATTATATCTAACATTTTTTAATTTATTATCAAAATATAATTCATTTACTAATTTTCTTGGTAATTGATTTAATTTATGACAATTTCCACATTCAAAAGTTTTCCAACCATCTTCTATTTTAATTGGATTTTTACAATGATAACATAATACTATATAATCATTATAACCTAATTCATCAATATTTGCTGTTTGAAAATTCATATTATTATATGGATTATCTTTATCAGGAATATATGGATTAAATTTTGGTTTTTGTTCTTCTTCTTCTTTTTTTTCTTCTTCATTATTATTATTATTATTATTATTATTTGATTTGTTTGATTTATTTGTTTGGTTAGTATGATGACTTTTATTTGTGTTTGTTGTTTTTTTTGATGAATGAGAATTTTTATCCTCGTTTGGTTCCATAATTTTTTTATATTTTATTCATTTTTGTAAATTAATTTAGAAAGAAATAATTCTTTTATTATTTAAAATAAACGTTTATATTATTTATTTATTTCAAAGTATTTTTATTCTGGAATTTCTGGGTTTTTTTGATTTAATTCTTCATCATCATAATTTGCAAATATATTATATTGATAAACTAAATGTGGAATACTTGGTTGAAATACTTTCATATCTAAATTTAGTAATTTTTTTAAATTATCTTTATTTTCAGCAATAGAACAAGCAATAATTTTACAATTTTCATTTTTTAAATATAAAGCAAAATTAGAAAATTTAGTCCAAGAATCTTCAGTAATAAAAGGAGGATCAATAACTAAATAATCAAAAGAATTTTTTAAATCAGGAAATTTAATTTCATAATCACTTTCATTAAAATCATATCTTTTACCATTTGGATGTTTTTTTGTTAATTTTTCATCAATATCAAATAAATATGATTTATTTTGCATTTCTTTTGATAATGAAAAAAAAATTGAAGGAGTTGCTATAAAACCTATTTTTTCTTTACCATATTTATTTACTTGAGCTAAAAAAAATTCTATTGTTTTTTCACTAAACCAATATTGATTATAATCACCATTTTCAGGGGTTAATTTTAAAAATCTATTTTTTTTACTTTCTACTCTTTCCATATTAAAAATAATAAAAAACTCCTAAAAACTCATTTTAAAAAAATTAAATTTAAATTTTTTTTTCATAAATTTTTAAAAAAAAAGAACTAATAAAATTAACTTAATTAATATAATAATAACCTAAAAACAATAATTTTTTATGGAAGAATATTTGATGATAAATCTTATATATAATATCATAGTAAATAATATATTAAATAAAACTTAAATTTATTTTTAAAAAAAATTTAATCATAAAATTTAATTTAAATATTATATTTTAATAAATATTTTTCTTTTTTTTAAATTTTAAAATATAATTAACTAAATAAAATTTAATTATCTTCATCTTCTTGTTCTTCTCCTTCATTTTTATCAAAATCATTAAACCAATCTTTATAATCATTAACCCATTCATCGACTCCACTTTCATTAACATCCATTTTTAAAAATTCCTCATCAAAATTATCAAATTTTTCTTCCTCAGAAACATTAGGTTTATAAGGACTTTGTAATTTTTTATTTTTTAAATTATCAAAATTCATAGTTGCAAAGAAAGGATGAGTTTTAATATCATTAAGTCCTTTTTTTCCAATTCTATCTCCAGGTTCTTTTTCAAGTAATTTTATAATTAAATCTTTCGCTTGTTCAGAAACTCTAAAACTAATTTTTTCTCCATTTTCATTAGTATAAGAATTAGGAAATTGAATTTCACTCATCATAATTAATTCAAATAATCTTTTTTTATCTTGAGAATAAAAAGGTAAAGTACCATATAATAATTCAAAAATTAAAATACCAAAACTCCACCAATCACACATAATATTATGTCCATTTCCATTAATCATTTCAGGAGAAGCATATTCAATACTTCCAGCAAAAGAAAATTCTTTTTGTGTTCCTTGCATATGAATACTACTTCCAAAATCACATAATTTTAAATAACCATTTTCATCAATTAATATATTTTCTGGTTTTAAATCTCTATATGCTATTCCATATTCATGTAAATGTCCTATTGCTATTGCAATTTGACCTGAATAAAATCTTACTAAATCTTCTTCTAAATGACCTTTTTTTTTTAATAAATTATATAAATCTCCACCTGGAATAAATGGAGTTACAAAATATATTCTTTCTGGACTTTGATAAAAAAATGATAATGTTAATAAAAATTCACATTGACCTTGACTTAATATTTCTCTTTCTAATTTTATATTATCTAATATATCTTCACTTACTATTTGATCTTTTCTTATTGTTTTTATTGCATAATAATCTCCTGTTTTATTATATGTTACTAATATTATTTTACCACATTTTCCACGTCCTATTGTTTTTACTTTTGTAAAATTTGAATTATCTACATTTGTATTACTAAATATTTTTCCTATTTTTTTCACTGTTGCTTCTTTTTTTTGAACTAATATTTGAGATGCTGTTCCATAAACATATGCATCAACACTTGTTAAACCTGTTCTTGGCATACGAGAAAAATTTGCATTATTTTTTTTCTCTTTTTTTGTTGTTACAAATGTATCTAATGATTTCATTGCTAATGAAAATAATTTTAATTCTTGATTTGTTTCTATATAAAAATATTTTGCTATTATTTCTATTATTATTTTCTTTCTTTTTGAAAAATATTGATAATCATATTCTGTATCATTACAATGTATTATAAATTCATCGTTTAAAGATGATATTGTTATTCCACGAATCATATTTAATAATATTCTTCTTTTTAATTCTTTCTTTTTTAAATTGTATATTGCTTTGTTTGTAATTATTATACTTCTTTCTTGATTAAAACCATAATGATTTTTTTTTGTAATTTTATCACTAAATAATATTGGCTCTTCTCTTGTTACTTGTTTTATTATTTCAGGAGATTTTATCATATTTAAATAATCATATTCTGAACTTGTTTGTTCCATTTTTTTTTGATTTTTTTTTTTAATTCTTTTAAATGGAAAATAATTTTAATTAATATTTATTTTAATATATTTAATTATCTTATTATTTAATAACTGCCTATTTATATTTTCTATACTAAATATATTCCTTCTTTTTTATTCATTTTCTTCATAAATTAGTAAATCGATTATTTTTTTGAAAGAAAAGAGAAGGAATGATATAATAAATATAATTACTTCTATATAATTATTTTTATTACTCATTATATTATCTATTTTTAGTTGAGATATCAAAGTTCCTAAGATAAGGAAAAACATTCCAAAAATATAAGTTAAATATAAAATAGATTTAAATTGAAATTTTTTAAAATCTGATATAAAATTGAAAATTAAATAAATAAAGTTTGCTCCAAAAATAAAATAAAAAGGAAGAAAACAATGAAAAAATTTTATCTTTCTTTTATAATTTAAATGAGTTATATTATTTACTTTAAAACATAATAAACTCGAAAAAATAAATCCAGATATAATATAAATAAATATCAATAATATTTCGATATATAAACCATTATCAATAAAAGCGGGACAGATAAAAATTGTTAATAAAAATAAAGTAAATAATATAATATATAAAGGAATAAATATTAGATTTAAATCCGTTTCATTTTTGATATTATTATTTAATCTTAAAGTTATCAAAAACAAAAAAATTAATAATGAAAAACCAATTATATTTGAAGCAATAATACTAAAAACATTTCCAATTTTAATAGAACCATCATTTGAATTTTCTGTTTTATCTATTAAATCTTTAATATAAAAAAAAGAATTTAAAAATACAATAAATCCTATTATTGTTATTATTCCTGGAATATTAATAAATAACCAATTAAAAGAACCTTTAGGAGATAATTTAATTGATAGCATAATTAAAAATATTAGAAAAAAAAATAAAAAAATAATCTCAGAATATTTTATAATTTTTGAACAAAACTCTATTTTATCGTAATTTTTTTCTATAATTTTCAAAAGAAATTCATTTTCTTCTTGGTCCCCATAAAATATTTCTCTTTCCACATTTTCATCTTTATTATTATTATCTTTTGATAATATTCTTTCATTCATTTTAATTTAATAAATTTATTTTTTATTATGAATTATTATTAATATATACTTTTTTTTATTATTTCTATACTTTATAACAAAAATTCCTATTTCACTTTAAATTTGTATTAATTATCAAATTATTTTTTAAACAATTATTGGTTTTCTTATAAAAAATATAATTCAATAAATAAATATATATAATCAATTCTATTCCAAAAATTGAATGATAATTTCTTTGTTCAAAGATGTGAAAAATCTTAAAAAATATATTGGATTAAACCTCAATAGAAGAAATAATAGAATTCAATAAAATGAATAAATTTTATATATTGAATTCAATAATGAAATATTCTGAATCAAATTTCTTTTATTTTGATGGATATAATTAAAAAATATTCTTAAACAAAATTAGATTATTCTTAAAAAATAGAAAAAGTAATTTTCCGCCAAAAATGACTTTTGGTGATTTTTAGAACATTTATCCAATAATATAATAGAATATGCAAATCAATATGAATATATTTTTATTTACATAAAATTTTTTAATATAACGATTACAATTGGACAGATTATAAACCTCATGGATTATAATTTAGTGTATATTCTTCCAAATAAATTTAATGAATAGATTAATAACTTTTATTCTAAAAAATATGGTAAAAGATTTAATTTATTCAATGTTATCTGTTTCGACATTTCTTTTGATTTTCATATAAAAAACTAATTTTATAAATTCTTTCATAGAAATCAAAGAAATAATCAGATATTAAAAAATTTTTGTTAAAAGAATAATTAAATAATATTCAAATATATTTTAATAAACTTATTTTTCTTTAAACAATTATTTTTTTAGAAAAACATTTTTTTTTAAAATTTACTTAAAATAAAGAATTAATAACTATTTTTATAGAAAAAATTATTTTTCGCAACATCCTTTCTTAGCATTTCCATCAGGAGTATTAAATTGATTTAAATCAAGTTTTTTTTTTGAAATATTAGGATCACCCCCATTTTTTTCAATATTATTTAAAATAGAAGTAGCACTTAAATTAAAAGCCTCAACAACATTATAAGCAGTTTTTGCACTAGTTTCTAAAAACATTAAACCATTTTCTTTAGCAAAAGCTTCACCTTCTTCATAAGAAACTTGTCTCCTAAAAAATAATAAAATAAAATAATAATAAATTAAATAAATTATATATTACTTATCTTCTAAATCTTTTTTATTTCCAATTAAAATAATAGTAATTGATTTTGAACTATTAGTTTGAACTTCTTCTAACCATTTTCTAACATGCATAAAAGTATCTTTTCTAGTTATATCATATACTAATAAAGCTCCTTGTGCTCCTTTATAATATGTTCTTGTTATTGCTTGAAATTGTTCTTGTCCTGCTGTGTCCCATACTTGAATTTTTACTGTTTTTCCATTTAATTCTATTTTCTTTGAACCAAATTCTACTCCTATTGTTAATTCATGTTGATTTCTAAATTTATTATCTGTAAATTGAAGGAGAATACATGACTTTCCAACAGCTATTTTTTAAAAAGTTATTTATTTATTTGTTTTTTTTTGTTATATTATAATAATTTTTTTACCCATATCTCCTACTATTATATAACGAAATAATTGATCGTAGTTTATTTTTTCTGATTTTGTCATTTTTATTTTTTATATATTAAATTTTATAATGTTATATTAATTATTTTTTTTAATTTTCTTTTTTTAATTAGAATTCATCATCTTTTAATATCATATCAGGAACACCGTTTTTTATTTTATATTCTCTATTACAATTTTTACAGATTAGTATACCTTCTTTTATTTGAGTTTCAAATAATAATTCGTGTAAATATTTTAAAAAATCTTCATTTTTTTCTAATTCATTTAATGATAATGTTAAATCATATTTATATATATTTAAATTTTTACACCATTCATTTAACACTTTTTTATCTAGTTTATTAAAAAAATTCATCGTTATATTATCATCTTTTTCAACATCAATTTTTTCAATACATGAACTTTTTATTAATAAAGGATAATTATTTCTATTAATACAAGTATTTTTATTACAAATTAATAAATTATATGTTGAAGCTCTCATTTAAATTAAAATTTAATTAAATTACAATTTTTTTATTTATATAATAAATATAAAAACAGAAAATATTTACATATTTACTCCTATATTGATATATATATTTTTAATAAAATGAACTCTTCTTTTTAGTTTTTGAAAAAATAATTGATTCATTTATTTTTGATATTGTTTTTCTTTGAATAATAGGATTATGATTTAAAAAATTTTTCTTCTGATTACTTATTCGTGATATATTATTCTCAGTAAAAAGAGAATTATTTCCAGAAGATTTATTATTTTTTAAAAAACTAGTTTTATTATTGCTTTTTCTTGAATTATTAGGACTAATATTATTATGAATTCTAATTGTTTTATTTTTCACTTTATTCTTCTTTTTTTGCATTAAATTTATATTACTATAAATAATTCTTGTTTGTTTTATTGACTGAGGAGAAAAAAAATTAATTCTCTCATTTTGTTTAATATCATTATTATATATATTTAAAGTAGAATCATAAATTGCATTATTCTTATTTATTATTTTATGATTATTACTTTCTTTTTTACAATAAAATTTAGAAATATTTTTTAATAAACTATCTTTATTTAAACTAAATAATTTTTTACTATTTATAAAAATTCTTCCATCATTAGTTGTAGTTATACTTTCATTTAAATTATTTAAAATTCTTTTTCCTTCAATTTCTAAAATATCATCGAATAGACTATCATTAATTTTTTTAACTTTATGTTTTGTTTTAATCTTTTTTTCATTAACTATATTATTATTTACATTAATATTAGTTTCTTTATTTTCATCTTTATAATAAGAAGAATTATTGTGAACAAATGAAGAAATAACATCTAAAGAATTTGGTCTATTAATACTTTTTTTAGAATTATTATCTTTTATTCTATTTGTGTTTATTTCTGTTGTTGTTTCAGTTGAAATTGATATTGTTGCTTTTGTTTTACTTTTTTTTAAATTTTGATTAAAATTATGAGGAACAACTTTTTTTTTTTGATGATTGAAAATATTATTCATTGAAAATAACATTAAACAAATTTTTATTCAATTTTTTTATTTATTTAATTTAATTATAAATGAATAAAACTTAATATTATTAAATATATTTAAAATTGTCCAAAGAAAATGAACCAGAAAGAAAAAATAAAATGTTTATTTTTTTATTATAAAATCAATTTTTCCATATAAATATCTTGCTAATAATTCAGGTTCATTTTTAATTAATTCTTCAAATGTAAAAACAGCATCTTTAAAATTTTCTAAACCTTCATTTTTAAATTGAACACTAAAATAATGATTATTTTCATCTTCATCATTTTTATAACAATTCTTTATTTTATCTATTTTATTTATACCTAATTTTCCTTCTTTTGGTTGTTCTTTTTTTTCCTCTTCATTTTTATTATCTTTTTTAATTTCTATCATTTCCTTTTTTTCTTTAATTATATTTTTCCCATTTTTATTTTTTTCAATTTTTTTTTCTTCTTTTTTTATTTCAATTTGTTCTTCTATTTCTTCTTCATTATCATTTTTTTTTTCTTTTTTAATTTTTGTTTTTTCATCAAATTTTTTTAAGGATTGATTAGGAGAATCATTTTTCTTTTTTCTTCTAAGAAAATAATTGTTATTTTCATTGTTTTCATCAAATGAAGAATCATTTAAAGATTCATTATTTTTTGAATTATTTTTACTTTTTTTTTGTTTTTTAGTATTATTTAAACTTTTTTCATAATCTTTATAAGGCTTTGGATCTCTAAAATTATCTATTGGTTCCCATGTATTTTCATTATCTGGAAATCCTTTCCATTTTACAAAATACATTATTTTTCCTTTTATTATTTTTTTCCCTATTACTTTTTCTACAATATATTGTTCAGTATCACTCATTTCAAATTGTTATTTAAAAAATGATTTTTCACTTTTTAAAAAAAAAAAAATATTATTTTTTTTTTAAAATTATTCTTTTTTTATTCATTATAATATTATAAAAAATAATATTTCCAAAAAATTAAAGAATTTTTTTCTAAATCAAATTCTGAATAAAAATACATTAAAATATGTCATCAAATTTAACATCAAAATTAGGAGATTTAGATTACTCAGATTATAATTTAAAAGAATTAGTAGAAAATAAAGAATATAATAATGTAATAAAAAAAATACATCCAATAATATGTGAAATGGATCCAGATTTATTTTCATATTGTCAAGATAAAATATCAAATATATATGATAAATATTTAAATGTAGAAGGGCAACCAAATTTTGAAGAAGCTGCAAGAATATTAAAATCTGATATGGAAAAAGATAATGGACCTACTTGGATTTGTATTATTGGACAAGATTTTTCTTTTAATGTTAAATCACAAAAAGAAGCTTGTTTATATGGTTATTTAGGTCATTTTGGTGTTCTTTTATATAAATGCTAAATTTTTTTTAGAAATTTTTTTTAATTTTATTAAGTTATTAAAAAAATAAATTTTTTTTTATATATTAATTACCATTATTTACTGATATTTACTATTTTTAAAAAATTGATTTAAAATAATTTTATCCTTATTTTGGTTTAGGATAATACCTTTGGAATTTTTAATAAAATTTTATAAATTATTAATTTACAAATATAATAGAAGGATTATTTAAAATTAAATTAATAAATGGAAGAGAATATTAAAGAAAAATCAAAATTTTATATTTCTTTAGCCAAGCATATTCCAAACAATAAAGTTTTTTTTTCATGTCTTTTAATTGTAAAATTTCTTCCATTATTTGTACTAACTCATGATTGGAACATTTCATATAAAAAAGGAATTTCTTATTGGGTTAGAAAATTTACATTATGTGAAATCTTATCAAATGGAAAAGCATATAATTTTTATTATATTATATTGATAATACTTTTTTTATTAATAATAAGTATAAATTTTGGTCTTCATTATTATACTTTTATTGAGAAAAAAAAAACATTAGTAAAAATTTTAATTTACATCCTGTTTTATATTTTTTATGTTTTTAATCAATATATTTATTCAATTATAGGTGAAATATTATTTAATAAAAAAAAAGATGATTTAAATACAATATTTTATATAGTGTTAATATTATTAAGTGTTGGTACAATTTTTGGAATAATTTATTCAAATATTACTATTTGTTCAATTTTTCTTAACTCTCCTCTTTTTTATAAAAATAATACTTTAATAATTAATCCATTAAATAAAATAGATTATTCAATTACTGCTCTTTCTTTTTTACAAGGATGTATACAATTAGAATTTTATTTATCTTTTAAATATGTAATATTTGTTAAAAATATTATAAGGGCTTTATTTGTTTTATTTTATATTAAGGATTTATTTTCTTTTAATCTATATTATAATAGATATTATCTTGAATATGCTAAAAAATATTTTTTATCAATTTGTTTTTTTTCATGTTTAATAGAATGGTGTTTTTATTATGATTATAATAATAAATTATTAATTCTTCAAAGAGAAACAGGAGTTATATTATTAAAATTCTTTTTGGAATTAAATTTCGCTCTAATAGCTACAAAAATTCATTTTAAAATAGATAATTCAATTATTATAAAAAGAGTTTCAACATTTAGTTCAAAAAATTTTAAAAGTTTTGATTATAATTTAGTAAATTTTTTTAATATGATATATTATGGTGATAGACCTTCATTATTAGAAAAAATATTAAAAGAATTAAATAAAAATTTAGATAAAAATATCCATGAACCAAAATGTGAGAGTAATTGTTTTTTTTGTCTTAATTATTCTCCTCAAAAATTTGAAGAAGAAAAAGAAACTTTTTTAAAAAAACAAAAAACAAAAGAATTTGCAAATTTACAAGATGATTTTCCTACTTTATATGAATATTTATATACTGAAATAACAACATTATATGATTCATTACAAGCTGGAAAAAGAAGTGTGATAGTTCCTAAATTATTTATTGTTATTTCTTTTCATCTTCTTTTTGAAAGAAATTATGTAAAATGTTTATATTTAATTGAAAAAACAAATTCAATTGATAAAGGAAATAGAAAAAGTTTTTATGTCTATCAAATTGAATATCTAGTTTATAAAATATTATCTTTTCATAGAGGAAAAGAACATAAAAAATTAAGTTCATTAACTTCAAATAATGATAATATTGGAAAAATTCTATCTGCTGAAAAATTAATTAAACAATATTTAAATAATATTAAAAATATGATGATGACTTTTAATAATGAAATAGTTGAATTTTCAAATTTTTCTTATATTATCAAAATTTTTTTGAAAAAATATCATATTTTAACATATAAAATTAATAATTTATTTTATTCGACAAAATGTAATATTCCTTATTCAAAAGATAAATTTTCAATATTTTTTAATTATATTTATGGAGAAATACCTAAATGTTTAACACAAAGTTTTGATAAATTTTTTTCTTTACAAAATTCTTCTTTAATAGAAATTTTTATGAAAGACACATATTTACTTTTATTTAAAGTTCATTTTTTAAAAAAAGACATAAATTTACATATTAAATATGCTTCATCTGAGTTAATATCAAAATTACGTTATACAACAAATGAATTTAGAGTTTTAGATATTAAATCTTTATTTGCAAAAACTTTTTATAAATCATATAAATATACAATAACTTTTTTTTTACGTAATGGAAAAGATATAATAACAATAGAAAATTTTTGTCTTTTAGATAAAGATAAATATGTTGTATTATTTGATGTAGAAGGAACTTCTTTATATACAACTTCAGGAATGGTTCTTTTTTTAAAATTAAAACCTGCAAAAGAACAAAAATTAATTAAAGATAAAAAAAAAATAACAAATAAGAAAAAAAATAAGAATAATTTTGATAATTTATCTGGTTCTTGTTTTATTTTTACTAATAGTTCAGGAAGAATTGTTTCTTTAAGTAGAGGTTTTGAAGATTTTTTCCATTTAAATTATGATGTTTTAAGGGAAAATCATTTAAATGTTAAAAATATATTTAAAATAGATAATTTAGAAGAAAAAGGACTTTACAAAGATAGTTTAGTTAAAATATTTGATAATATAATAGAAATATTTAATGAAAAAATAGGTTTAATTGGAGAAGATGAATTTTCTAAATCAATAGTAGATATAAAAGAAGTTAAAAGTGGTTTAATTAATTCAGGAATAATTTTTAATGTTATAATAAAATATGAAAAAAGAACGATGCAAAGGGAGAAAAATAGATCTAAAATATATTATTTATTTATAATAGATGTTAATTTAAAAGATGCACCAAGACATCTTCAATCAACAATAAGAGAAACAGTATTATCTTCAACTAATATTTTAACTAGAATAGAAGAAAATAATAATTATAATCAAATAATAAAAGCTCCTCCAGAAGTTGTTGAAAAAATTTTACATACTTCATTAAATCAAAAAATTTTATATTGTAATAGACTTTCTTATTATATTTTAAAAAGATTTTTTAATACTAAAATTGCTCCTCCTGGAAAATATGGTAAAGGAGATGATATTGAAGAATTATTAGAAGAAGAAGAAAGACAAAAAAAAAATAGAAAATATTCACAAAATAATAATAATAATCAAAATGAAAAAAATGAAAAAGATTTCTTTTTCAATGATGGTATATTAAATTTAAAAGAATCTGATAGAACAGATAATAAAAGAGATTTTAAAAAATATTTAATAATAAAAGAAGATAAATATTTTTTAAGATATTTAGTATTAGTATTATCATTAACATTTCCAATAGTTTTTATTATAATGATATTATATAAATTAAGTAGTTTAAAAGATCAAGAAAATTATTTTAGAGGACATATAAATTTTGAAATGGTAGGATTAACATTAATGGATGTTTTATCAAAAGTATTTTATATGCAATTTCAAGGAAATAATTTACAACCAGATATGTTAGAAGGATTTAATAATTCATTTTATTTTCATAATGAACAATTACTAAATAGAATATATGATTATAATTCATTTTATACTAAATTTTATCAATTTTATACTGGTAAAATAGTAGGAACAAATCCATATTTTTTTGATTTATATGAAAAAGCAGTATTATATATATTACCTGATCAATTAGGTTATAAAACTGAAAAAACAGCTCAAATGGCTTCAATTCATTTAAATGAATTATTATCTTCTATAACAACTTTAGGTCCTATTCCAGTATTTTATAATAACAGTGAATATTATTATAATTCTGAAATGGTTAGTAATTCTTCTTTAACTGCTTTAGATTATTATTATTGTGCTGCTGGTTATGTTGGTTTTTTAGTTAATTTTTTAGCTAGTTATAAATATTATAATAATGAAATCACTAATTATTATGGTACTTATGCTTTAAATACTAAAATTTCTAGTCAAAGAGGTATTTCTAGTGTTATTATTGTTATTCTTATTGTTTTTATTGTTTTTTGCTTAATTTCTTTTTTTATTTTTTATTTACAAACACAAAAATTATTCGCAAGATATTTTATTTCATATACTCAAATTAGATTTTTTAATATATATTTATATAAGAAAACTTCTATTATATATGATATAATAGACAATCATGAAAAAAATTCCAAAATAAAAGAATTTTTATCTCGAATAAAGTTTGAAAATGAATATGAACAAATAGCAACAGTTAGACATATAATATCTGGTAAATTAGAGAAATTTAAGCAAATAAAAATAAAGCCATTAACAATAAATTATAGTCCTCCAAAAGTGGATGCAGAAGCGATAGAAAATGAATTATTAGAAAATGAAAAAAAAGAAAATCCAAGAAAATCAATAATAACATCAATGTTAAAGGGAAGTAATTTAAGGAGAATAAGTCAATCACGTATATCAATGATATTACCACATTATTCCTCAAAAAGAATAAGTCAAATAGTTCCCCAACCAAAAAGAAATGAAAGTGTAATTTCTAGTTATAGAAATTTTGAGAGTGCAACTAATTTAAATAATAGTATAATAAGTAAAAATAATGGAATATCAAATAGATTAAGTACAGTAAATAATAATAATAATAATAATAATAATAATAATGCAAATATAACAGCAAGAACAAATGCAACTTCATCAACAGTAACAAGTAGTATAAATTTAATGAATACTACAAATAAATTATCTTTAGAAAAGAATAATCAAAATAATGGAATGACAGGAAATAAATTATTAAATAAACCAATATTATATTGTGGTTTATTTCTAACATTAATATTATTAGGAGTATTATTAGTTATATTAGGAGGAGTATATTATCATTATTCTTTTGGTTTAGTAGATTCATTTGTTTCAATAATGACAACATTTCGTTCTTTATTTGCAGAAATTAAATTTTTACATGAAATGGAATTAGATTTTTTAATGTCAATATTAAGAAATGAAGAATTTACAACTACTTATGAATCAACTCCTTATTCTTATATTTGTGGAGATTTAGAAGATCAATATAAAGAAGGAATAACTGATCATGAAATGTTTCTTGAATTAAGTGGTTGTTTTCCTTCTTTTAAACCTGTTGTTGATACTTTAATTTTAGGAACTTCTGATAAAAAAATGGCAAATTTAATTAAATTTCAAGAAGATACTGAAGGAAAAGAATTTTGTGAAAATTATGCTAATTTTTTATATAGTAATAAAAATGATAAAAGATTAAATGATATTAATTTAATTAAAAATGTTACTTATGAATCTTTATATTCTGAATGTAAAAGTATTGGTAATGGTTTAAATAATGAAGGTTTTCAAACTGTTATTATTAGTATATATACTACTTTGAATACTTTATATAGTAATTTTAAAGATAATACAAATAGAACTGAAGAATATAATATTGAAATATTAAATGATAAAGATTTTCTTATGATACAATTAGAAACTTATTATTTATTTTCTAAAATGTCAATTTGTTATTATTTAATTATGAATAAAGATATGGAATATGCTCATAAAGTTGCTTTAAGATTAGAAACTATATTATTATGCTTACAATTAGTGATTATTATATCTGCAATTGCTATTTACTTTTATAATGTCGTTAAATATAGTAGTGAAATTTCTTCTGTTGACTTTTTTAATAAATGTATATTGCATATGATTTTATTCAAATAGTTTTAGAAATTTTTTCATTTGGTAATGTAAGTATATTAATATATTATTTTATATGATACTATATAAATAAGTTTTAAATTCATGCTAACTATAATATATTCAAATTCATTTTTTAAATTCAAAATAAAATAATTTTTAAAAAAAGAAATTATAATTGACATAATTTATATTAAATTGGTTAAAATATTAATTATAAAATAATACAAGTTTATAATAGATTAAATTTATAGTAGATAAAAAAGTTAATAAAAAAAAATAAATGAGCTGAAAAAAAGTAATACATAAAATATTTAAAAATGAAAAGAAATTTCATTCATTTAATTCATCTAATTTATTTTTTAAAATTTCTTGGCTTAAATATTCTTGATATTGTTGAAATTGTTTATCATTAATAAATAAATCAAAATCAATTAAACAGACAAATTCATATTCTAATTTATTTAGTTCCTCAACGGAAACTCCTCCAACTTTAGCAAAAAAATTAATTTTACATTTTCTATCTTCAAATAATTTAAAAGCGACAAAAGTTGAAGCAAGAAATAATCGATAAATATTATATTGTGAAATAAACAAACCTTTTAAAATTAATTTATCAATATAAATAATTGAACAAACTAAAATTGCATCATCAATTTGAATATATTTTTTTAATCTAATAATATAATCTTCTAAAGAAATATTTGGAAGATAAATACAATGAAATTTTAAGTAAGATTGATCCATAACTTTTTTAATATATTCATCTTTTTCTTCATTTAAATTAATTATTTTATTTAACATTTTTGCAATTTGAGAAACAAACCCTTCTTGAATAATAGAAAGTTCGTTATCCATTGTTGACTCTGATTCGAAAGAAGACATTTTAATAAAAATTATATATTTTTTATCAATAAATTATAATAAATCAATAAAAATAGGATAAAAAAATTAATTTTCAAACTTATATTAAAAATATAATTTATTTATTAATAAAAAGAGCATTAAAAGTTTTAGTATTCCAATCAAAACTATTGAAATAATGATAAGCTGCAGGACCTGGAGAATTATTATTATTATAATAAAAAGCACCTCTTTTACTTTTATCATAATCTTCTCCAAAAACTTTAAAAGACCTTTTATTAGAATTAATCATATCAAAACTTCTTTGATCATTATAACTTCCAGGACCAATATCATTTTTATTAATATTAAAAGAATTTAATCTATTATTTACTGTATTAAATGGAGCAATAAAAGCTTGATGAGGATTTAATTTTGTTGAATTTCTATATGCAATTGAATTTACTATTCCTGGATTATATGATCCAACAGGAGGAATTTCATCTTTTATTCTTTTTTTCTTATATTTTTTCATAAAATCTTCTTCTATTTCTTTCTTATCATTTTTACCTATTATTACTTTATCTTTTTTATAATATTTTTCATTCTCTTTTATTATATTAAATGGCTGTTTTAATATTTTTTCTCTTTCTATTTCTTTTGGATCTTTTTTTTCTTCTTTAAATCTTTCTGCTGATGAACCAAAACTTTGTAATTTTGTAAATTCTTTTTTTACAAATGTTTTTGTTATATTATATTCTCCAGGACCTAAATTTGGAGTATAATTTTTTTTTCTTAATTTTGATAATAAAACTCCTACTTCATCAGCATTTTTATTATTTAAATTAAAATTATTTTGAGTTTTTATTCTATAATTTCCTATATTATTTTTTTTAACATCAAATTTATTTTTTTCTTTAAAATATTCTCCTGGACCTAATGTATTTCCATAATTATTTATTAATGACATTCCTTTTGGAGATTCACTTCCAAAATTTTGTTTATTTGTATTATGTTTAAATTGACTTTTTTTCTTTTCTTTTTCATCTATTTCATAAAATCCAGGACCAGGATCATCATTATATTTTAAATCATTCATTAAATTATTTTTAAATTTTTCTGCGCTTTTTTGATATTCAACTTTTCTTCTTTCAAGAGTATTATGAAATATAATATTTCTAGGAATATTTTTATTAACATCATTTTTATTATTATTAATATTGTTATTATTTATTTTACTTTTACTTTGATCATGATCAACACTTCTACTATTCATTGTACTTTGATTATTACTTCTCATTTTTTCTGTATAATTTGTTATAGTATCTGTAGAATTTTTTTCTAATTCTTTTATAATATTATCTCTTGAACTTAAAGTACTTTTATTTTTTTTTTTTTCCCCAATTAACAAAATTAGTATCCCAAGAAGAATTTAAATTATATTGTCCAGGACCAGCAGAATCATATTGTAATCCACTTAATCTTATTTTTTTATCAGGATCATCTGCTAAAATTATTTTACCATCTTTTAATATTTGATAACCATAATTATCTTTAGAAGGAATTGAAGAAATTCTATCATTAGCACCAACTTTTTTAAAAGTATTTTTAGTTTTCAAAAATTTATTTGTTTTATTTGTATTTGTTGATAAAGAACTAAAAGAATTAAAAGTATTTAAATATTGTCCTGGACCAGGTTGAGAATCATCAAAATTATTTTTTTTAAAATCAAATCTTTTTGAACTAGTTAAAAAACCTTTATTTTCTGAATTAGGATTTAATAACATTCCACTTTCAATAGAAATAACTTTTTTATCTTTTAAATTTTCATAATTTAATCCTTTTGAATTTTTTAAAGATAAAGAAATATTTTTATTAATAGTATTATTATCATTATTATAAGCTCCTGGACCAGGAAAATTTTCTATTTTACCATTAATTTCACTTCTTAATGCAGTTGTATTAAATGGTATTTCTATTGGATTACCATGTCTTTGTTGATATATACTAAAAGTTGATGAAGTATTTTTTATACTTTCTATTATTGGATTTGCATTATTTGATGTTTCAAAATATTCTCCTGGACCTAATGGATTATTTTCATATGGAGATAATTTTATGTTTCTATTACTACGAATTACAAATGCCATTTAAGTTATAGTTTATTTTTTAATTTTTTTTTTTTTTTTTTTTTGATTTTTTAAATTTTTTTTTATTTATTATATATTTTATTTTATACCTTTTTTTGTTTTTTTATTATTATTTTTTTTTAAAAATTATTTTTTTGTTTACTATTATTGAAATAATATTAAATTAGAATTTATTTATTTATTTTTAATCATTTAATCAAAAAAGTACTTTAAAAATTGAATAAATGGAACAAATTGAAAATAAGAAGAATGAGAATGAATTAACTCCAAGAAAAAAAAATCATGAAAGAAATAAATATTATACATTTCCAAGAATAAGAAAAAAATTTATATCAAGAAGACCAAATGAAATAAAAGAAGAAGTGAATCAAAAAAATAATAATATTATATCAATTCCGCCAAGAAATAATTATCCAACTCTACAACCAATAAAAATAGTTAAACCAATAATTGAACAATGTTCAAATATTGAAATTGGAGAAGGAAGAAGATATTATTTACAATTTATATGGCAAATAAATTTTATAAAAAATAAAGTTTTTGAAAATAATTTTGAAATAAAAGAAATTAAAGGAAGAGATAATGTTATTTATTATGTTGGTTATGTTTATATTTTTGTTAAACAATTTAATTATTCTTCTGTTATTTATGCTTTTCAAAATGGAAATAATTTATCTAAAACTGAATTCCAAAATCAAATGCTTGAAATAGGAAATAAATTATTAACTGAAAAAGCAAATTTATTTTCCTTACATCAAACATTAAAACAAAATTATTTAATGAGTCAAAATAATATAAATTCAAATATTCAAAATCAAAATTGTATAAATAATAGCCAAATAAAAAATAAATCAGAAGAAATAAAACAAAATTATTATTTAGAAAATTTAAAAAAATCAAATAATAATTCAGATGATTTATTTTTTAAAAATGTATATCAATCAAATCCAAATATTTATATAGTAAAATTAGAAAATGAAAAAGATTCTGAAAAAACAGATTCAGATAAAGAAAGTGAAACAACAGAAGAAGAATTAAATGAAGATGAAGAAATATTTAATATCTCAATATCAATGAATTGTCCTTCATATTCAAGTAAAGTAAATTCATATAAAAATATATTCCGTGGAAAAATAATAATAGAATTATTAAATATTCCTAAAAAAGCTTTATTAGAAAATGATTATATAACAATAGTAATAGAGGAAAAAATGAATAAAAAAGAAGTTTTAACACAAAAATTTAATGGTATAATAAATAAAGGAATGACATGTTATTTAAATTCAATGATGCAATCATATAATGCATTATCTCTTTTTAAAAAAGCAATTTTTTCAATTCCATTTGAAAGATATAATACATCTCTTTCTTCTTCATTACAAAGATTTTTTTATGATTTAACTTTTGGAAAAAAATTAGTTTCTTCAAATAGATTAATTAATAGTTTTGGTTGGAGTAAAGGTGATATTTTTGTTCAACATGATATTCAAGAATTTAATATGATGCTTTCAGATATGATGGAAAAAAAATTTAAAGGAACAAAAGCTGAAGAAACTTTTAATTATTTATTTGAAGGAAAAACTATAAATGAAATTAAATGTGTTGATTATGATTTTAAAAGTGCAAAAGAAGAAAAATTTAATGATATTCAATTAAATATTAAAGAATGTAAAGATATATATGAAAGTTTAAATGAATTTACTAAAGAAGAAATTTTAGATGGAGCTGATAAATATGAAGTTGAAGGACATGGAAAAGAAAAAGCAATTAAAAAAATGAAATTTATTAAATTACCTCCAGTATTAATTTTTCAATTAAAAAGATTTGAATTTAATTCTCAATTAAATTATATAGATAAATTAAATGATTATTATAAATTTTATGATACAATTGATATGAATAAATATATTGAAGATAAAAAAGATAATGAAGATTATAATTATATATTAATTTCTGTTGTATCTCATAAAGGAAATGTTTTTGGAGGACATTATTTTACTTATATTAATCAAGATATAGAACATAAAGAAGATAATTGGTATGTTTTTAATGATGAAAAAGTTAGTAAAGCTAAAATATTTGAAGTTTTTGATAATAATTTTGGAGGAGAATATGGTGTTCCTAAATTTAAAGAAAAAATTAATTCTATTAAAGTAATTAAATATTATTCCGATTTAAGTGCTTATATTCTTTTATATATTCAAAAATCTAAAATGAAAGAAATTCTTTTTCCTCTTTCAATTAAAGAAATTCCTGAAAAATTAGTTTATGAAATTAAATTACAAAAAAAAGGAGAAAGATTAAGAAGATTTTTAAAAAAATATAAAGTAAAAGAAAATAAAGAAAAAAATGGAAATTATTACATTGAAGATATTGAAGATGAAATAATATATAAAAAATATTGTAGAGACGATATAGATAAAGTTAAAATAAGTTATAATGATGATTCTAATCTTTATATGATAAGTGAAAGTAGTGGTGATGAATCATATGAATATAAAAATTTCTCTAGAAGAAATACTATATCATAATAATATTAATTTATAATTTTAAAAAAATATATTTGATATAATTAATTTTTCTTCTTTATTTTATATTTAGAGAAAATTAAAAATCAGGATTTATATTATTTATTTAAGAGATTTTTTATTTATTTTTTTAGATTCTATATTTCTGAAATAAAAACAATAAAAAATTCAAACAATTATCAATAAATAAATAATGATGAAAAAATGATAACCAAAAAAAAATTTGAAAATAAATTTCAAAAAAAATAACTGATTTTTGAGAAAAACAATTTTAAAAAATGTTTTTAAAAAACATTAAATAAAATAAAACTTTTTTAATTAAATAGATTAATAGATATTCTTATTTCAATGAAAGGATTTTATAATAAACAATAAAAAAATAAATAGAGGAAATAATTATGTAAATTTATATTATAAAAATCTTAAAAAATAAAATTATATAATGGAAAATAATAAACTTCCTTTAAGAATCTTTTCAAATACATATAAACCGAAAGTGAATATAAGGTTAAAATATATTTATAAAATATATTAGTATACCATCATCTTCAGAAGATGAATTTGTAAGAGTTTCACAAGAATGTTCTCCAACTTTTAATGTTGGAAAAAGTGCAGAAATAATTTACATGAAACCTGATAGAAAAAAAAATATGATTTACAAAAATTATTTAGAACAAAATTTTATTTCTGATGGTGGATTAAAGTCAAAAATTTCTAAATATAATAAAAATAAAAGAAATCTAAACAATTCAAATAAAAATGTAATGAAAAAAATTAGCATTTCTATAAAAGAACAAAATAAATCAAAAAAAGAAAATATTGAATTAAATGATGAAAATTTGAAAAGTAATCAAGAAAAAAGAAATAAAAAAGAAGAGATTAGAAAATAAAATTTGAGGTGTAAAAAAATTATTTCTATCTTTATATTAAAAATAAGAGTATTATATAAATTATTGTTTTATTTATTAAATTTTTTTTAATTTAAGTAATTTATGAAAAATCAATTTGTAAAATATATTTTAATATATTTTAAAATTATAAAACCTTTAAAATTAATTTTTTAAAAAAAATATAAGTTTTAAAATTTTTATTTTTTAAATATTAGTTATAAAAAATAAATGAAATCAAGCAAGAATAAACAATCATTATATGATTTTTTATATAATTCTCAACCTAATTTTTTCTCAAATACTTTTTCATTTATTGTAAATGGAATAAACTATATTTTATTTCTTTATATAATCTTTTCATTCATAATTTATCTTTTTTTCCATTTCTTTGCATTAAATATTGAAGTTGTTGGAATTGATGAAAAAACATTTTTACAATATGATTCAATTCTTTTCAGAAATAATTTCAATAATATTATTTTAGCATGTATAATAATATTAGGAATGTTTTCAACAATAAAACAAAATTATTTTTATTTTTCAATTTATATTTTAAGTTATGGATTATTTATTTTTAGTTTTGCTTTTAAAATTAATTTAACATTAATTCCACTTTATTCATATTTTTATAGAATATTTAATACTCTTTTAATTGCTGGATTTTTAATTCTATCACTTTATTCTGTGTTTTATTATTTCAAAATATTTGAATATTCTCAATTTAATATTAATAATATTCCAATTGATAAAATTATTCATGAAGTAAAATTAAAAATTGATTTAGCAAAGATGAAATACAATGCTTTTATGATTAAATGGGGAATTCATAAAATATCTAAAAAAATATTATATACAAAAAAAGATTATTATTTCATGAATTTAGATAAAGATAATGACAATGAAAAAATTAAAAATGAATTTAGAAAAGATTCAGATAATTACAGTAAAAATAATTCTGAAATAAACACCAATGCTTCTTCAATAGAAAATGATTACATTAACTTAGATAATGAAAATGAACCTCTTAAAAATTAAAAAAAAACAATAATTTTAAAATAAAAAACAAAAAAAAAATCAGAAGATTTTTTTTATAAAAAAAAATAAAATAATAACATTAAATAAAAAATTAAAAACTAAAATTAAATTTTTTCACATTAAAAAAAAATGCAACAGAAAAAAAAAGAAGAACAAAGAAATTATGAAATTCGTCCAAAATTAATAGTAAAATTTACAAAAGAAAAAGTATATGATATAATAAAGAATATCTTAGATCAAAAAATGGAAGAAATGAAAGAGAAATATAATCATGAAACAGCACTTCAATTAAATAAAGAAATATGTGATGCAGTAAGAGATGAATTAAAAGATGATAAATTGAATTTTAAAAGATATAAAATATTAGTTCATTGTATTATAGGAGAAAAAAAAGGACAAGGAATAAAAATTGGAAGTAGATGTATGTGGGATACAACATGTGATGCTGCAGTTTCTGCTTCTTGGGAAAATGAATTTACTTATGCTTTTTGTGTTGCTTATGGAGTTTATTTTTATTAAAAAAATATATTATTCATTAAAATTTTAAAAAAAATATATTTTTTTTTTCTTAATAAATTTATTTATGAATTTTTCTTTTTTTCCTTTATTCTTTTTCTACTCTTTTTCTATCTATTTTACTATTTGTAATGATATTTTTCCTATGATTCCTGGAAGTGAAAGTGGAATTAATCCTGTTCATTCTACTGGTTATTTTATACAGTTTTCTTTAAAAAATAAAAATCAAAAATATTTTGATGATAATTCTAATGTTATTTCTGTTACTTCTAATCATACTTTTCATATTAATAAAACTAATATTAATAAAAAATGTACTCCTGAATGTTATATTAATTGCCAAGTTCAATTTGTTGATTTAACTCAAGAAAAATTTTGTATTATTAATGTTTGTAAATGTGAAATTATTGATGAAAAAAATTCTGTTTCAAATTATAAAGGAAAAAAAAAAGGAAAATCTTATTTTGGATTTTTTTTACAAACTAATTTAGATAATAATAATAATAATGTTATTTATAATAAAGATGGGGTTTTATTTGAAAAATGGGTTTATATTTTATTTATTTTTTTCCTTATTTATGAATATATTGTTTATAATTATTTAATCTTTGCAAATAGTAAAAAAAATAAAGAAATGTATCATGAAATGGAAAATATTAATTTATATCAAAAATTAATTAGTGAGGAACAATTAGAATAAAATTAAAATTATAATTAGAAAAGAAAAGAGAATAAATTTAAATACTTTTATTTTAAAAATAAAATGAATTATTTGTTATTTTATTCTTAAACTCCCGAATTATTATAAAAATCACTATGTATAAATTCTTCAACAGTTTTAATATTCTTTTCAGATTTTCCATATAATAAAAAATTAACTAAATAATGTCCTATTTTCATGTAATAATTTTCCTTATTTCCTTCTTTTTTAGTCCAACCACTTTTTTCATCCTTCATAATATTATTAATAATACCTTTTAAATAATCCATAAAAATATAATTCATTGCTCTAACTTTAGAATTTAATTTTTTCATTATTATTAAGTCTTTAATTATTCCTTTTTTCACCCTTTTTTTATTCTTTTTTAATTCTCCAATTTCTTTAGGAGCTTTTTGAATTATACTATTGTCCATATCATTAAAAGATAATGTAATAGAACTTTCAAGAGAGTTAATATATCCGCTAATAATATCAAAATATAAAAATTTTTCTTTCAAAGAAAACATTGTCTTATAAGTAAAAAAATAATATAAATTGAACAGAAAATAAAAATCATATGATTCTTTATTACCATAATTATAAGGAGTATTTTTAAAACTGTTAATGAAAAATGAATCTTTTTTTTCTGAACAATTTGTATTTATACTACTATTTCTTTCATATTCATTACTTGAAATACTGGTAGAATCACTTATTTTTTCCACATCAACAATATTATTTTCAGTTAAAAAAATGGAATGTTGTATTTTCTCAAAATTAATCATTTTTAATTTTTTAAAATATTTTTCTATTGGATATTTGTTTCTAGAATAAACTTCTTTGTTTTCTTTTAAATCTAAAAATTTTTTTAATGATTGATCAACTAACATTAAATAAGGTTCAAATATTGAATCTAAATTTGGTTTATTATAAAATTTTTCTAAATGTATATTATATATGACATTATAAGGAGAAAAAAATTTTAAATTATCTCTTAATAAAATTTCAAGAGATATATTAGTAAAATGTTGACAGACACTATCAATACAATTATATTTATCAAGAGGATATTTTGATATTCTATTACAAAAACTATAATAATTAGGCAATACTATTTCATAATTATCAAAAAATTCTTTTGAAATTAATTCATGAATTTCATTAAATAAATGGCAAAATTTAGTTTTAGAAGCTTCTTGGTTATCATTATCTTCATAATTTTTATTTGAATTTAAAAATCCAAATTTTTCTTTATAAACTAACATAATTAATGTTGCAACATGGAAATTCCATTTATCAATAAAAGGAATATCATAAATTCGAATTTTGTTTTTTTTTGAAGAATCATTATAACAAGGAAAAGTGTGAATAACATTTTTTTCATTGAAATTATAACTAAAATCTAAAATACTAAAATGTTTATGAAAAAAACCTTCATTAAATTCAAAAATATAATTTAAACAATTTAAAGTTTTTGATACACAACAAAATAATCCTTCATTAAATTTTTGAATTTTTTTTTTACAACATTGAAATTCAAACATTGATTCTTCATTCATAACAATATCTATATTAAAAAAACCTTTTAAAGTTGTATATTGAGTTAAAAATTTATTTAAACTTTCTATCATAAATCGTTTAATATTTATAGAATCGTTATTCATTTCTTTATTTAAAAAATTAGTCAAAATGATAAATAAAGTTTTTAATAATTTTGTTAAATTCACTTTATGTTCTTTTGTAATTTTATCTTTTTTTTCAATTATAAGAGAACTTTCTAAAAATTTATAAGAACTTTTTCCAATAAGAACTTTTTTTATTTTAAATTCATTTTCTTTATGAAACATAGTAAATTTTTCATACATTTGAATAAATTTATGAAAAGGAAGTTTATCAATAGCTTTTGGTCTTTTAATATTAGTTAAATTTCTTTTTACAAAATTAAGAACATTTTTAGTATCTAACTCTTGAATTATTTTAATTATATTTTTTAATGGATATACAATTTTTGGTTCATTTGAATTCATATTTAATGCTCCAATATGAGATAAAAAATCTAATAAAACTTCACTTGTTAAATGGCAAAAATCATATATCATATCATGTAAATATTTTCCAATATAATTTATTAAAGTTTCTTTTATAAAATATAAAGAATATTTTATCATAATAAATAAATTTGATATTTCTGTCTTTCTGGGAGATAATAAATATAAAACTGAAAGTACACCATCTTCTCTCATTGTTGTTTCACTTTGTTTTTTTCTTGTTTCAACTTCAATTACATAATATTTCTCTAAAATATTTGGAAATTGTTTAAATTGATTTTTCGCTTCATCAGGAGATATTTTTTTAGTTATTTTAAAATAATTGATTCCATCATATGTTGAATGTTTTACACAACATATTTCTCTATCTAATAGAATTTTTTTATCTTCTTCAAATATAAAATCATTATTTTTATCAATTAAACCAATTATTATATATAAATTATATTTATTATAATCAAAATCAAAAATAATTCCTTTTGTCTCATCAGAAGGAATATTTTTAAAAAACGTTTGTCTTTGATTTTCATTTTTTTTAATATATTTTTCATTTACTTCTTTAACTATAAAAAAATAATAATTATTTTTCTCTTCAAAATCAAAATTAAAGGTATTTCGAACAAGTTTAAAATAAGCACATTTAACTTTTTGAATAGGCTCAATTCCTTTAAATTCAATCAGACTATAATTTTGTTGTGTCAAAAAATTTCTAATAGATACAGGAATCTTTAAACTTAAGGTTTGATTGACACTAATATTAGCTATACTTTGAATTTCATCATATATCATATTACTTTAATTTTTATTATAAATATATAATTTTTTAATTAAAAAAATATAAAAAAATGTCTTTTATTGGAAATTCATATTCTTCAGAACCTCTTTTAAGAAGTGTCAAAAAACCTAAATATTTGCATAAATATGAAAATATATTTAAAGGTTTATTTGAAAATGATAATTTATTTGGTGAGAAAAGTTATGGTAAAGAAAATTCAGAATATTCAAATCTTAATTTATTAACTACTCTTGATAATTCTAATAATTTGAAAGATAAAGTTAGCTTTACTAAATATAATATTTTAACAGGAACTAATTTAAATAATTTTTCTGGGATTAAAAAAGATACTGATAAATTTAAAATTAAAACTTATAATGATTACAATAGAAATAATAATGATAATGTAATAAAAAATTTAAGAAATGAAAGAAACAAAAATAGAAATGTTTTAAAAAATTTTAATTTCTATTTAAAAAATCAAGGAACAATTCCTTCTTATAATTTATTAAAAAAAAATGAAAAACATTATATTTCTCCAAGAAATAGTATTAGTAATAATAATTTATTTATTGAAAGATTACATAAAAACTTTCCTGAATATGTTAATATGAAAACAAAAGGACAATCTTTTCTTTTACTTTCAAATCAATTAAATTCCAAAAAACCTTTTTATGAATTAAAAAATAAAATAGATAAATTATAAATAATTTTTAATTTAAATATATTGATTTTTTAATTTAAAACATAAAGATTAAATAAAAAAATATATAAGAAATAATACAAATAAAATACTTCATTTTACTATTATTACTTATTTTTTAATACTAATGAAGGTTTATTCATTTTTTGTTTCATTTTATCTTTTCCCTTTTGTGTAGAATTCATTGTTGAACCAGTTCTATTTGAAGGAAAAAGGGAATGTTTAATACTTGAAGAAATAGAACTTCTTTCTTTAGAAGATGATAAATTATTTCTTCTTTTTTTTACTTTCTTATTTAATAAAATTGATAAAATTGTTTCTGTTTTTATTTTTTCTTTTGTACTTGAAGTATTTAATAAATTTATTATTGAAAATCCTGGAAGAGTTTGAGTTGTATTATAATATATATTATTACTTATAAATGTTGATTTATTTATTTTATTTTTATTATTTGATTGATTTTTTTTGTTTAAATTATTATTTTCAGCACTTGTTAAACTTTGTGTTGAAGGATTTTTACTTACAAATTTATTATCCATTATATTTATTATATTTTTTTTTACTTTTTTTTTCGAGGAAATATTATTATTTCTTGATATTGGAATTGAATTTTTTTTATTTAATGTTTCATTGTTACTATTAGTATTGTTTTTTAAAGGAGATAATTTCTTATATAAAGTATTATAGTTTGAAAATAATTTTGAATATTTTTCATTAAAATAATTCTTGATTTGAGTTTTTAACTTATTAGTTTGAATTTGGAATATTTTGTTATTTAAATTTGTTTTTTTAGAAGTAGATAAATTTCTACTTTGATGGTGCATTGAAACACTTTTTGTAGATTTATCCATATATAATATCTTTTTAGTAATTTTTTTATTGGAAGAATTTTTCGTATTATGTATCTTTTTATTTGGAAATAGATTATTATAATTAAATTTTTTATTTGTATTCTGAAATAATGCATTTCTTAAAATAGTTCTTGTATTTTTTGAATTATTTATTGTATTTTTATTTGAAAAAGTTTTAACTTTCTTTTCATTAATTTTATGATAAGAGGCAGATTTAAAACTTTCATTATTTTTCGATGAAGTAATATTATTTAAATTCTTTAAATAATTCAAAAAATTTTCTCCATTATTATTGTCTTTATTATTTATTTTATTTCTACTAATTCCTTTTAAAACATTATTATTATTTCCATTAGGTTTATCTTTTTTATTTGACTTATTATTCTCTTTATTTCTTTCTTTTGCTATTTCCAATAATTTTTTATATAATTCTTTATATTTAAAGTGGGCTCCAAATTCAAAATTATGATCTTCTTCTTCATTATCATTCTCTTCATGTTGAAAATATAATCCCTTATAATCTTCTTTTTCCTCATTCATATTTTTATTATTATTTAAAAAAAATAAGTTTAAAAATTATTTAAATTATTTATATTATTTTAAATAAAAAGTAAATTATATTAATTATATATTTGAATATTAAAGAAATAATGGATAAAAAAAATTTAATTTAAATGAAAAGTGTAGATAACAATTTAATTAATTTTTCAGATTCAGATTTTTGATTAACTTCTTCACTTCTAAAGACAGAAATTCTTTTTTTAGCAATATTATTATAATTAGAAATTCTAACTTTTCCAATAAAAATAAATTCTTTAAAATCAAAATTACTATTAATTTCATTTAATTTACTTTGATCATTATTAATAATAATTTCTTTATATTCATCAACAGATATTCCTAAAAATTTAGCAGCTGTATCACCAAACATTTCAATCCAACTTTCTCCAGTTAAATCCCTAACTTTAAAACTTAAAGTATAATAATATTTTGGTTCATTAAACATTTTATTACAAGTTTGACAATACCAACCTTCATTATTTTGACTTAATTTTTTTCTACAATCATTACAACCTGGATAATAATTTTTTTCTGAATGATTTATATAATCAAAATAAGCTCTAAATTTAATTGTATTTCTATTTTGATCATCTAATAATATATTATCATCTAATAATTCTTTAATATATGATATTTCAACTGGACCACTAAAATCATTTGTATTACCATTTGGAGATAATTCTTTAAAATCATTTTGTTCTTTAATATATTTTTTAATTAAATTTATTTCTTTTTCATAGTCTTTTAATTTAGTTATTAAAGAAGAAGCATCTAAAGTACATAATTTTTTATAACCATTAAATTCAGTAATTCTAATATTTTTAAAACCAATAATTTCATTAATAGGAATTTCAAAATCACAAAAAGGTTTCCAAGCAGTTATATTAATTTTATAACCAGAATCATCACCAATTATAATATTTTTAATATTCATTTCTCCTCTTCTAGTATTAATAGTTTTTAATTCAGAACAATCAATAACATAACCTAAAACATCAATTATAGTTCCAGGAGTAATATTATTAATTTCCTTTATTTTAGTAAAATTATATTGTATATCTTTAAAACTTCCATTATCAGGAACTTCAGTAATTTCAGTTTTATCATCTAAAGTTATTCTATAATCAGATTTAACTGAAGAAAATTTTTTATCATTTATTTTAACAAAACCTCCTTTAATTTCATATATTTTTCCTTCATTTATTTTCGAATATAAATTTTCAACTGCATTATTAAATGCAGTACAACTCATTTCAAAACCATCAACATCACATATTATTATATTAAATAATTTACCTGGTCCATTTTTTGAATTAAATTCTTTAACACCTGTTTTTTTTAAACATTTAACATAAAAATGTAAATTTTTAGAAAAAGTTGTTACATTAGATAATTTTAAACAATTTGAATCATCAAAATCACCATTTTTATTATTATTTTCTTTATAATTTTCATAATCATTTTCTCGTTTTATATTATTTTCTTTTTCTAATAATTTTCTTTTAGAAAAATTATCTAATTTTTCAGGAGAAATAACAAAAGGTTTTTTCTTTGCTAAAGTTTGGTAATTTTTTAAATAATATATTTTAGTTTTATCCTTATTTAAAAAAGCAATTGAAACAGCTTGAATATGAATAATATCTCCTTCACTTGGTTTATCTCCTTGAGGATATTTCATTAAAAAACCAGAATATTTTTGATGCATATCCATCATTGTTACTGAAAATACATTATTATTTTTTTGTTCTGTTTTTGTTGTTGAATATATTTGAAGTATTACATCTGTATCCGCATTACAACGTTTTCCTACTTCATTTGGTATTGATTCTAATATTGATATTCCATTTTCTGAAATTTTGATTGACATTTTTTATATTTTTTTCAATTTTATTTATTTATTCATTTTTTTTTAGTTGTTAAATAGTGTTTTTAGTGAATTTATTATTTAATATAATTTTTATCATTGTTTTTCAATTTGTTAATATTTTATTTATGTGAAATAATTTGATATATATTACTTATTTTATTATATTTTTTAGTTTTTATCCTTTTCAAAAATGGCGCCAAAAAATAAAATTTAAATTTTATTTTTAATAATTAATATTTTAAAAAAAATTGAAAATAATTTGAATAAAATAAATTAAAAAACCAATTTAAAAATATTGAAAAAGCCATAAAAATAATAATATTTAAAAATTAAAGAAATAAAAATATTATTTAAGCATTAGAAGCAATTTTATTAACAGCTTTAGCACCTTCAATAATAGCATGTTTACTTAATTCTCCAGGTAATAATAATTTAACAGCAGATTGAATTTCTCTTGCACTTAAAGTATGTTTTTTATTATATCTTACTAAATTAGAAGCTTCAATTGCAATTTTTTCATAAATATCATTAATAAAAGAATTCATTATTGCCATTGATTTTTTTGATATTCCTATATCATTATGTACTTGTTTTAATACTTTATAAATATAAACACCAAAACTTTCTTTTCTTAATCTTTTTCCTTTTGTTTTTTCTTTTATTATTGGCTTTTTTTTTAAATCTTTTTTTGGAGATTCTATTTTTGATGATGAAGTTGTTGTTTTTTTCTCTTCTGTTTTAATTGGTGTTGCTCTATTTGAATTTTGATTTGTTGTTGGTTGCTTTTTTGGACCCATTTTTCTTTTTTTTCTTTTTACTTTTTATTTAAATTCTTTTTTAATTTTATCACTTTTATATTAGTTCTTTTATAGTTTTTTAAATTTTGGTTTATATAATTTATTTTTTTAATGGAAAATTTTTAAGAAATATTTTATTTTTTTTTTAATAAAAAAAAAATTATTAAATTCAATTTTTGTTTATTTTTCATTTTATATTTATGATTAATTATTTAATTATATTTAATTTTTATATATATATATTATTATTTCTTCAAAAATATCACTTTTTATTTATATTTATAATATTATTAAGAAAATAGTAATATTTCATTTTTATAGAAATTGTTTATTTAAACGGAATTTTTTTCTTTTGATTTTTATTTGCAGGAGATAATTTTTTATTTAAATTATTATTTGGAGAACTTTCAGTATTATTATTATTAGAAAATTCTTTATGTTGACTTAAACTTCGATGATGACCTTCTCTAATAGAATTTTCTATAGAATTATTATATTTAGAATTAATATCTTCTTCTGTAATTCTTGATTGAATACTAAAATGATTAACTCTTTCATTTCCATAACTTCTTTCATTAATATCAAGTGAATTTTGATCACCTAATAAACTTTTATTTTTATATTGAGTTTGAGGATTTGAATTTCTTTCTCTTGTAATTTCTTTATTTATTAAATCTTTATTTCTATTTCTTACATTTGGTTTTGCACTTGATGGAATATTATAATTTGAATTTAAATTTTTTGGAACAACATTTCTTATTATATTATTATTATTGTTATTATAATTATTTCTTGAAGGAGTATTTATAAAATTATTACTTGAAGGATTTATTCTATTTATATTATTTGAATATCCTCTTGATTTTGGTTTTTCTTTAATATTATTATTATTTAAATTACTTTCTTTTGCGTTATAAGTTTTTGTATTTTTTATTCCTTCTAAATTTCTTATTTTTGAATTTATATCATTAATATTTTTATTCATATCTCTTATATTTTGTAACATTGAATTTAAATTATTCATTTCTGTATTATTTAAAGAACCACCTGAAAGTGGAGGTAAATGTATATTCGAATTATTTTGTGATAATTCTTTATTATAAGAAGTTTTATTTTGAAATGTTGAAATATTTATTACTTCTGAACTATTCTTCTTGATTCCATTAAATATATTATTTGTCATATTGTTTAAATCTGTTAAATTTACTTTTGGTGTATATTCAAATTTTAATTGAGATAATGTTTTATATTTTTCTTTAATTTCCATATCAAAATCTTCAAATAATATTTTCCTATTTGATAAAATATTATCTCTTAAAAGTATTTGAGATTCTAATTCTTTTATATAAGAATTTTTTTGTTCTATTTGATTTTTTTCAATAATTAATTTAAACTTTAAATCAAAATTTGAGATTTTATTTCTACAATTTCTAATAATAGTTAAAATATAATCTTTTTCAAGTGAATTTAATTTATTTTTACTCTTATTTTTTTTAATATAATTATCAATAGAAGCAGTAGTTTCTTTTAAACCTTTTAAATTATTTCTAAGAAAATTTTTATTCTCTTCAATTTTCCCAAAAATTTCTTTATTATTATTAAAATTACTTTTATTCATTAAATTAAAAATATCAATTTGATTACCCATAACTTTTTGTTTAAATTTAACTTCATTTTCACATAAATTTTTAACTTCATCAACAATATTATCAAAATCTTTAAAATTTCCTAAATTATTTTTATGAATATCTTTATCATAATTACTATCAATAGTATTAGAATCTTTTCTTAAAGTAGGAGGACTTGCAGTATAACCTCTTTGTTTCCCAATTTGATTTTCTAAATCAAAAATTCTATTTTGTAAATTTTTAATAATATTAACATAATTAGTGATATGATATTGAGCATTAAGAACATTTCTTTTAATATTAGTTTTAATTTTTTTAGCTCGATTAGCATAATTTAAAGTATTATAAGTATCATCAAAGGAATTAATAAAGGGAGAAACATTAGCAATCATAACAGTTCTTGCATTTCCACCTAAAGAATCTTTTAATAATCTAGTTAATTTAGAATCTCTATAAGGAACATAAGTTTTAATTCCTTTTTCATTAGCTTCACATAAAGCATTAATACAATTTCCTAAAGTTAATAAACTTCTATTAATATTTGCACCTTCAAATAATCTAATTCCTCTATTTTGAGTAATTGATGCTCTTTCACTTCCTGCTAAATCTATTAAACTTAATTTACCATATTTTATCTCATAATCTATACCTGAATTTTTTTCTTTATATGATACTAATATTTGTAATATTGCATGTGATCTACTTGATGTTTCATTTGCATTTGTTGCTTCTGTTGTTCTATTTTTATTTCCTTTTTTTAGTATATTTAATATAGTTTCACTTGAACTTGCATTTAATTCTGTTATTCCACTTACAATAATTCCTTTACTTGGATCTTCTCTTAAATCTAAATAATTATCATTATTACTTAATAAATCTCTTATATTTTCATTATAAATTTCTAAATACCATAATTTAACAGTATATTCTCTATTATTATAATAATTTATTTTATTAAATAATTCTTTTAATGTTAAAGGCATTATTCCTGGATTTTCTTCATTTCCTAACATAGTATAAGTTTTACCAGCTCCTGTTGCTCCATATGCAAAAACTGTAGCATTAAATCCATTAACAACTCCTTCAATTAAAAATTTTGTTGTTGAATTAAATATAATTTCTTGATTATCATTTTGATTAAATGCAAAATCAAATGCCATTGTATTTTCTCTTGATCTATTATTATTTGGATTATTTATTCCGTTTGGATCTTTTAATATTAATACTTTTTTATCTATAAAATTTATAGTTTCATATAATGATATTTCTTTCTCTTTTTGACTTAAAGGACGACATCGAACTGCTACTAATATATTATATGTTCCTTTTTTCATATCTTCTATATATTTTGTTGTTTCTTCATTTATTTTTTTTAATCCTTCTAATTTTTTATCACTTTCGTTTTTATTTAATTTTATTTCATTAATTTGAATTGAATCATCTATTGTTGTTATATTATTATTATTTATTTCTTTTTGATTTTGATTTGGCTCATTTTTACCTTTTTCAATAACTTCCATAAAATAATTTTTGATTAAAAAAAATATTATTTTGAATATATAAAAAAGCGAATGATAAAAAAAAATAAAAAATAAATAAAAAAACAAAAAAAAAATTTTAATATTATTTAAAATAATATTCCTATGTCAAGATTTACAAAATGTAGAGCAGATATAAAAATAGTAGTAATTGGAAATAGTGGAACAGGAAAAACATCATTTTGTAAAAAATTTATAAATGATACTTTTGATGAATCATATAAAGCAACAGTAATGTCAGATTTTTCATATAAAATTGTTCAATTTGAAGATAATTATTATAAATTACAATTTTGGGATATTGCAGGTCAAGATAAAAATATTTATACTTCAAAAGTTTTTACTAAAAATTCTCATGGTTGTTTAATTTTTGCTGATATTACTGATGAAGAAACTATAAAAAAAACTTTATTATGGAAAAAAGCAATTGATGAAAATACTAAATTTATTGATGGTGATTTTTTACCTTCTGTTTTAATTTTAAATAAATCTGATTTAGCAAATGAAAAACAAATGAATAATGATGAAGAAATGAATAATTTTATTAAAGAAAATAAATTTGATAATTTTTTTAGAACTTCATGTTTAAATGGAAATGGAATAAATGAAACTATTGATTATATTTTAAAAAATATTATAAGAAGATTAGAAGAATTTCATAAAATTACAAATACTTCTTTTGATGACGATAATAGAACAAGTATTGTTGTTCAAGCTCAAGTAAAGAAAAATAATTCTTTATTAAATTCAAGAAGTTGTTGTAATTATATCTAAAAAAAATAAATAATATTAAAAAAAAATAAAATTAATTTAAAAAAAATAAATTTATTTAATTCCATATCACCCAAAAAAAAAAAAAAATGAAAAAATCAGGAAATAACAACTACGATCAATTATTTCGTTATATAATAGTAGGAGATATGGGTAAAAATAAAAATTATATAAAAAATTTATAAAAATAAAAAAAATTAAATAAAAAATAGCTGTTGGAAAGTCATGTATTCTTCTTCAATTTACAGATAATAAATTTCGTCATCAACATGAATTAACAATAGGAGTAGAATTTGGAGCAAAAATAATAGATTTAAATGGAAAAAGTGTAAAAATTCAAATATGGGACACAGCAGGTCAAGAAGCATTTCAAGCAATAACAAGAACATATTATAAAGGAGCACAAGGAGCTTTATTAGTATATGATATAACTAGAAAAGATACTTTTACACATGTTAGAAAATGGTTAGAAGAAGTTCAAAGTAATAGTTCAAAATCAATTACTATTATTTTAATTGGAAATAAAAAAGATTTAGAAGATAAGTAATATATAATTTATTTAATTTATTATTATTTTATTTA
>JAJJKW010001785.1:0-30905 GCA_023805745.1 Isotricha sp. YL-2021b | reverse complement strand
CCCTAAATTATTAAGACTAAAGTTCATTATTAAACCCATAAAATTAACTAAATTAAACTTTATATTTATAACCCTATTAATATTCAAAAAGAAAGGAGGCTTATCAATATTGAATAGCATTAAATTATTTAACTCATTTAGAGAACATAACTTAACGGGTAATGAGATAGATAAGTATGTAATTGAAAGTATTTATATTCAAAGTCTATTAACTGATTGGGAAATATCAATATTAGATACCAAGATAATTACTTATATGGTTAGTAAGAAAGAAAAAGATTATAGCCAGTATCTTACATATCTTAAAAAGTCTAAACCTATTAGTTTGTTAAATATGAACTTTGTGGAAATAGAAAAGAATACAAAGGAACGAATAGATTATATGAAAAAAATTATAGGCGAAATTGAAAAAGATACCGCCCAAACGCCAACCAAAGCAATTAAAGGGGTATCCGTATGAATAGTGTAACACAAAATTACAAATTGAGTGATTTGAAATTGAAAGTGTTAGACGAATTATATGCCAAAACCTTTATTAAAAAATGGCATTGTTCAAAAAGTTGCCCACGCATTGTTGTAGCAATTGGCGAATTTGCAAACCAACAATTGGTTAATTGTATTGTATTCAATTATTGTGCAGGTCGTGAAATGGCAAAACAAGTTTTAATGGGTGGGGACAATTCCAATGTTCTTGAATTAGCGAGAATGGTTAGTTTAGAACCAAAACCAAAAAACCTTGAAAGTTATTGTATAGCACGAGCACTAAATTGGCTTAAAGAAAATATGCCAAATATAAAAAGTGCTAAAAAAAGAATGCGTTCAAATGCTAAAAAAGCTAACGTTAATACATTAGTTTCTTCAAGTATGAAAACTGCAATTAAAAAATTTGAAAAAGACTAAATGTCTTTTAAGTAAATAATTTTTTTTATTTAAATACCCAAATATTATAAAGAACGTTTAAACATTTTTTAAAATATTTAAAAAATTAAAATAATTCAAACTAATTAATTAAATTTCTTAAGTTTGAATTAATTATTTAATTGGAAAGAATAGAAAAAATAATATTTTTTCTATTCTTTCCAATTAAATAATTAATTCAAACTTAAGAAATTTAATTAATTAGTTTGAATTATTTTAATTTTTTAAATATTTTAAAAAATGTTTAAACGTTCTTTATAATATTTGGGTATTTAAATAAAAAAAATTATTTACTTAAAAGACATTTAGTCTTTTTCAAATTTTTTAATTTAAATTACATCTCTTTCTCCGATGCTTATAATTAACTCTTGATATGAAAAAATATTAAAATTAATGAATTATAAGATTTTTATTATTAAAATATTTAATTATAAAAATGAAATAATCTAAAATTTGTTTGTCTTATTTTTTTTTTAAAGAAATTATTGTTCATAATTTAAATAAAAATTTTAATGATTTAAAAAACAATTCTTTCTTATTTACAAATTCATTAATTCAAAAAAAAGTAAAAAAAATTAAAAATTATAATCCCATAAATAATTAACACCCCAAAAAAAAATAACAAAAAAAAAAAAAAAAAATTACAAAAATTTTTTTTTAAAAAGAAAATTTAATTAAAACTTAATTAAAAATTAACCACTTCCAGAGGCAATTTTATTAACAGCTTTAGCACCTTCAATAATAGCATGTTTAGCTAATTCTCCAGGTAATAATAATTTAACAGCAGATTGAACTTCTCTGGCACTTAAAGTATGTTTTTTATTATATCTAACTAATTTAGAAGCTTCAAGAGCAATTCTTTCAAAAATATCATTAATGAAAGAATTCATAATTGCCATTGATTTTTTTGATATTCCTGTATCATTATGAACTTGTTTTAATACTTTATAAATATATACTGAAAATGTTTCATGTCTACTTCTTTTATGTTCTTTCTTATCTTTTTTTACACTTTTTTTTGTTGATGCTGGTGTTTTTGTTGCTGTTCCTTCAGTTGGAGCTTTTTTTGGTCCCATTCTTTTTATTTAAAATTTATTTTTATATCTTTCCTTTTTATACCTTTTTAATTTTTTATTATCCATTTTTTTAAATTTTAAACAATTCTATTGGATTATTTTTTAAGATTTGGATTATTATGTTTTTTTTAATTTAATTGTTTTTTTATTTATTTTTTTTCCAAATTTTATATTTTTTTTTTCTTTATTTTTTATTTTTATATCATTGGTTTATAATTATTTTTATAAAAGGGTTAAAATTCATTTTTTTCTTATGATTTTATCAAAAAGTTATAATATTATTATAACTTTATATAATTTACTTGATATTATCATTTTTTCTATTTGCATTTAAATAAATTTTTGACCATATTTAATAATTTGATTTTTCATATAGGAAATATAGTATTAATTTTTAATTTTAATTTTAATTTTAAATTTTAATTGATTAAGGAATGAACATTATTTTTTTTCATGATTAAATTTAAATTATTTAATATTTTAATTTACTTTATATATATAACATTTATTACATATAAAAAAAGTTATTTTTTTAATTTAGACAATATTTCTGAATTAAAAGTTTGTGTTCTAAATTGATCAATAAAATTAGAATTAACAATTTTTTGGGATTTCAATCTTGATTTTTTAAATGTATTTATTTTTCTTTGAGTAGAAATATTTGTGATTTTTTTAGGAAAAGAAAAAATAGATTGTTCTTTATTTTTTGAATTCATATTTTCATTAATTAATGAATTCATAAAAGATCTTGCTTTTTTTTCACTAAAAGAATCCCTTGAACCAGTATATTTATTTATAGATGAATTATAAATTTTACTTTCATCAATTGTTTGTAAATTATTATAACTTGCTATTATTGTAAAATTTTCCTTTGAAATTATTAATTTGCCAAAAGAATTTTTTGAATGATTTTGAATATTAATATTTTTTGCAAGATAATTTATTAATTTCCCAAGATTATTTTCTTTTAATATTTTATTTACAAAAATTATTATATCAGGATTTAATTTTTCAGTACTTAAATATTTTATATAAAATTCTGAAAGGACTTCTAAACTTACTTCTCTGAAATTTATATTTTTTAATAAGATATTTATATCAATTTCATCATTTTCATTTAAATTTATATTATCTATTAATTTCATAAAACATATTAAAGAAACATTACTATTTATATGATTTGATCTAAAAGATTGAAAAATATCTTGGATTAAATTATAATTTATGTCTCCAATTTCTCCAAAAGAATTAATATAATTATTTGTTTTTGAAATAAAATAATTAAAAATTGAAGTAAATAAATAATCTAATTTTAATTTTACTTTTATTACTTTTTTTTCATCTTCTTTTACTTTTACTTGATAAGAAGAATATCTTGAAAAATTAATTATAGGGTTATTTTCATTAATATATAAAAGACTAGAAATATAAACTGAAATATCTTTTGTTTTATATGTAATTAAACATCTCATATCTTTTTTTTCTAGTAAAGTTTCAAAACAGACTTGATTCTCATCTGAATTAATTTTAAAATCCTCATAATTTTTTTTTGGATTTAATTCAATTTTATTTATCTTTGTATTTTTTAATTTTTTATAAATTTTTTCATGATTTAAATTTTCATCATATAAAGAAGATATTAAAAATAAAAGATTATTTGATGACATATTAAAATAATTAGATATGTATTCAATTATATTTTCTTCTATTTGTAAATTTTTTTTTAAACAATATTTATTTATAAATTCCATAACATCATCCTTTTCTACTATATTGTTAAATAACTTATTATTTATTAAAATTTGAAAATTATTTATTATCACAGGTTTAATTTTATTCATTAATAATTGAAAATATTCAATATTTTCTTTTTTCTTTTCTATTTTTAAATTATCTTTCACAAATTGATAAAAAGTTAAAGCATTTTTTTCACTAGTTACTTTTACAATTTCCTCATTTATAATTTTATTGATAACAATTTTATTTTCAAAATATAAACTCATTTTAAAAAGTTTCAATAAAAATATTTGGTTATTTGAAATTTGAGCAATAAATAAAATTGGATTTTTTATATAATCATAAAAAACATTTACATGCTCAATAGTAATACTTTTAGGTATTTCTATAAAAATTTCCTTATTTTTTCCTTTATAATTCTTTAATAAATTTACTATGGCTGGACAATTGCTTAAAATAAAATTATTATCTTGCTTTATTTTTTCATCATCAATTAAAAAATAAATAATTTTTTTCTCAAATGCTTTGACTAATTTTGCTTCATTTTGGGATTCATTTTCTTGAAAATAATTTGAACCAGAAATTGAACTTAATGTATCAATTTGATTATCTTCTAAATCAATTTCTCTTTCTTCTTTATCAAAAAAATTATAATTAATATTTTCATCATTTAAAACAGGCTTATTATCTCTTGGAATAATTCTTTCCATTTTCTAATTTATTTTCAAAAAAAATTTAATCAAAAATTCTTTAATAATTAAATATATATAAATAAATTTTGTTTAAATATAAATTCTATAAAAATAAAAAGAATTTAATAAAAAATTAAAAATTATTTGATATATATAATGTATTTTTAGAGTAAAAATAAATAACTCAATGATATGAAAAGAAAATAAAAATGTTTATTTATATTAAAAAATTTAAAATAACTTATTTTTATTAATGGAAAAACTAGATTCAAATGAAATTTATTTAACATTAAATGAGGAATCTGAAACTCCTAATGGAGAGATTACAATTAATAATGAAGAAATTGAAAAATTTTTTGATAATACAATTAATAAACATTTTAAAGATGAAGCATATCAATTATTAAATAATGAAGAAAATATTTTAACTCATTTTTATTTTAATGAAGAAAGTTGTTTAAATTATATTAAAGAAAATTATAAAAACGAAGAAACTAAAGAAATCTATGAAAATCTTCTTTATGAATCATTATTAGAAATATTTAAACAAAAAGATATAATTTCAAAATATTCTAAATTAATTTTAAAAAAATTAAAAAAAATAAATGAAAAATTTTTTTCAGATGAAGATATTTCAATATCATTATATGATTCTAAATTAAAAGAAGAATTTAAAACTGATTCCATTCCAAAATTTTTAACTTATCAAACAAGAAAAACAATAAAAAATATAGTATTTGTTAGAGAATATGAAAATAATTTAGATGAAAAAATTGAAAAGGATAATAATATAAAAAATTTAATTTATTTTTACCAATGGATAAGTTATACAAGAGTAAATGGTGAACCTTTAAAAACTTATTCAGATAATTATTATGAAATTCCAGAATATACAACTATCTTTGATGATTTATTAAATAATTCAGACCAGAATAAAAATATATATGTTAAAAAACTTCTTTTTCAAATTTTTATTTTGTCAAATTCTCAAGTTATATTATATAATAAATATACAAACAATGTGTTTAAAAAAAATTTTGAAAAAATTCTTTCATGGTTTGAAATAAAAGTAAATGACGAACAATATTCTTTTGAAAATATCTCTATTAATTATTTTGAAATGCCATTATCACAAAATAAAAATTTACTTGAGACAATGGTTGAGTTATTAAACAAACAATTAAATAGTAAAGAACAATATTTTTTTATAATTGCTTCTTTTTTTTATTGTATAACAAAAGAATTAAATGATATTAATGATTATCCTAATAAAGAAAGATTTAAATTTAATTATCTTTTAGATAATACAATTTATAATTTACAAAAATATTTAAAATCAATAAAACTCGATTTCAAATTATTGATTTCATATCTTGATTATTATCAAATAAAAGAAAATTATGAAATTAAAAAGACAAATAAACATTATAAATTCCAAGATATAGAAGAAATATTTAAAGATAAAAATATATCAAAATTTGAAACTCAAAGATTTGAAACATTAATAAATAAAATAAAAGAAACATATCCATCAAATTTTAATTTAATTCCAATGTTAGTAAATAAAGTATTTAATATATTTAATTCAAAAATTGATGAGTTATCAAGATCAAGAATAGAATTTATTCCATATTCAAAAAAATTTTATTCAAGTGAAATAACTCTTTTAATTTCAGGTTTTGGAGCAGAATCAGATAATCATTCAAAATCATGGAAAAATTTAATTTCTTCAAATAGAAGAGCAATGTTTTATTTTTTTCAATGGCCTGGAGATTCTTTTGATAAAATTATAATAAAATCACTTCCACAAAAAATTAATATTATTCATGGAATTCCTTTATTTGATTCATCAATTCCAAATGAATTTTTATCTGCTAAAAAAAGAGCTAAATATTGTGGAAAATTATTAGGATTAATTTTATCTACAAGAAAAATTTTTGGAAATTGTCAAATTAATTTAATTGGATTTAGTCTTGGAACACATGTAATAAAATGTTGTTTAAAAGAATTATATAATTTAAAAATTGATAATAATATTATTAATAATGTTATGTTTATTGCTGGTGCTACTCATATTGAACAAATGAAATGGATTGATATATTTAATGAAGTTGTCAATGGAAGAATTATTAATTGTTATTCTAAAAAAGATAATATACTTAAATTTTTATTTGAACCTTGTGTTGAAAAAAAACCGATTGGTTGGAATAAATTAATTATTAATGAAGAAGATTCTATTAAAATTGAAAATTATGATATGACTGATTTAGATTTAGGACATACTGATTATAGAGATCATTTCGAAGAAGTTCTTAAGAAAATAAATTTGTAAAGTTCTTTGTTTTATTCTTTTTAAAAAAAAAGAAATATTATAAATGAAAAAGTTTTGAGTTAAATAACATTTTTTTAAATTATTATCGATTATAAATAAAAAATTGTAAAATGTATAAAAAATATAATAAATAAAATAATATTCGTTAGATAAATTTTTCTTTAAAAGTAATCTAAAAAATTCCCAATAATATTATTGTTAAAACAAAATGTTTAAAATAATATTGTTTTCTATTATAATTGTTTATTTTTTAGATTTTTGGAATGATATTTTTCTTAAATATTATTCTTTTAAAATACTATTTTTTAAATAATAATATTTTGATAAAATCAATATTTGATTTAAAAAATTTAAAAAACTCATAATTTAAAATAATTTCATAAATTATTAATTATTCAAATATATTTTAATTAAAAATATATTATTAAAAAGATAGATTAATTACATAAATACTCCTATTTAATTATTTGATATATATTATTTATAATCTTAAGAAATTATTTTTTAATTATAAAAATATAAATGGGAGTATGTGGATGTTTTGAAATTAGAACAGTCAATCAAAAAGATTTAAAAGAGATAGAAGGAGAAGATTTAAATAATTTTGAAAATTATCCAACAATAATAAAATCAGTTTATCCAAATTTTAGAAGCCATTCATCCTATAATAAATGTGAAACTAATGAGAAAATGATAAATGATGATGATGATAAAGTCACAATGAAACCTAAAAAAAAAATGAATACTATTATTATTACATCATTTTATTCAGAAAAAGATAAAACAGATAATGATGATAGTCCTTTTTCAATTTATAATTATAATAAATATAATCCAATTACTGAGAAAAAAATTGTAATAAAATCACCTAAAAAAGGAAAAAATGAAATAAATATTATTGTTATAGGAGAAAAACAAAGCGGGAAAAGTTCTTTTGTTATTAAAATAGCAGAAAAAAGATTTGAAAATTTGTATATACCAACTGTCTTTATTGAAAACATTTCAAAAATTTTAACATATAATAATCAAAGATATATTTTAAATTTTAATGTAACTCCTGGAGTTGAAGAATATAAAGAAGATTATTCAGAATTATATTCTCATGCAAATTTTATTTTATTATTTTATGATATTACTAATCAAGGAAGTTTTACTAAAGCTAAAAATTTTGTAAAAAAAAATTTAAAAAATAAACTTGTAATGTATTGTAATAAATATTCTAATATATTTATTGTTGCAAATAAAATTGATAAATCTCAAATTCAAGAAAACTGTACACAAGCTAAAAAATATTGGGAAAAAAATAACTTACAATATTTTGAAATTTCTGTTAAAACAAATGCAGGAGTTGGTTATATGGTTAATAAATTATTAGCTATATTTGAAAAGATTTCTTCATAAATTGTTTTTTATTTTCATTAATGTTAATGATAAATATTTTTTTGAATCAAAATAAAAGTTTTAAATTATGTAAATATATTTTCAAAAAAGCTTTTTATATCATTTAGAGGTGATCAAATGGGCATAAATAAAAATAATATTACTTATGACTGTTTATTACTTTATTATTTATAATATGTTAGTTTAGTAAGATTTATTTTATTTTCTGGTTTATATATAGATAAAATCTTTTAAAATTAAGTTTGACAATTCAATGAAATTGTCAAACTATAGTTTTTCAAAAAAACTATACAATTATGAATTTATAATTTTTTATTAGTATTTTTATTATTATGTAATTAAATAGAAATAAAATAAAATTAATGATTTAAAAAATATATTATTAAAATTAATTAATGGGACAAGAACAAATAAATAGTTCAATAATTTCAACATTAAAAAATGAAAAAAGTAAAATAATAGTAATTAATAGTCTCAACTTTCCAGTTTGATTTCCTTTATCTGATTGGAAGAGGAGGCTTTGGAAAAGTATGGAAAGTAATACATAAAAAAACAAAAATTCCTTTTGCAATAAAACAAATTTCAAAAGTTAAAATATTAGATTATGATTCAGTTTCAAATATATTTTTTGAAAGAAATATATTATCAAAAATGAATAATAAATTTATTATAAATTTAATAGCAACATTTCAAGATTTTGATTATTTATATTTATTATTAGAATTAGCAAAAGGAGGTGATTTAAGATTTCATTTAGATCATTTTAATTTTCAAATAACAGAACATCATATTAAATTTTTATTAACAAATATAATATTAGCATTAGATTATATCCATACAAATGGAATAATTCATAGAGATATAAAACCAGAAAATATAATTTTTGATAATAATGGTTATGCAAAATTAACTGATTTTGGAATTGCAAAATATAATTCAAGTGATATAATTGAAATAAGTGGAACTGCAGAATATATGTCACCTGAATGTTTATATGGAAAAAAACAAAGATTTTATTCTGATTTTTATCCTTTAGGTGTTATTTCTTATGAATGTATGTTTAGAAAAAAACCTTATAAAGGAAAAAATCAAAATGAAATTAGAGAACAAATTAAAAATAATAAAATTAATTTAACTCCAAATAAAGATTATAGTGAAAATTTATGCTCTTTTATTAATAATTTATTAGAATTTCAATCTTATAAAAGATTAGGCTTTAAAGAAGGTATTAAAGAATTAGAAGAACATATTTTATTTGAAGATATGAATTGGAAAGATATTTATGAACAAAAAGAATATTCTCCTTGGAAAGAAGTTGTGAATTATATGAGAGATAAATTATCTTTTAAAGATGAAATTTATGATAAAGAATATTGTGAAAGAAATAATTTTATTGGTCAAGATACTAAATTAAGATTTAGAAGATTAGAAGATAATTTAAAATTTGTTAATTCACAATATTTTCACAATTTTACTTTTTATCATTTAATTAATATAGAAAATACTATTGGTAATATTCCTAGTAACAATTATAACTTTAATGAAGATTATAATTATAATAATAACAATTATAATTTTAATGAAAATTATAATTCTAATAATTCAGTTGTAGATGGAATAAAAACATTACATAAAAAAAAAAGATATAAAGAAAAATTACCTAAAATTCCATTTAATAAATATGATTTTAATGAAGGAAATGATTATGAAGGAATATTAAAATCTTATTTTGATTATAAAATTTTGAAATATCAACAATTAAAAAAAGATTTACTTTCTGGAAAATATAATAGTAAATTGAAAAAACCTAATTTTAAACCAACTTATAGTTTAAAAAATATTTATAATAATGATCAAATATCATCTCAAAGTCTTGAGAGTGATGATAGTGAGTTTAAAATAAATAACAATAAAAATAAAAAATATGAAAATTATGATACTCAAGAAGATAAAATAGAAAATGAAGATATAATAAAAGAAGATGAAAAAGAAACTGAAGAAGATGTTTCTATCTCTATTAAAGATAATATTAAAGAGGAAAGAAATCCATTTGTTTTTCCTAAAATAAATTATCATAAATTACGTCCTAAAGTTCCAATTAAAAATAAAAATAAAAATTTAAAAAAAAGTCAGAGTTTAGTGCCTTTTATAAGATTAAAATCTCCATTTAATTCAGAATAAAAAAATATTATATAAATACAAGATATAGATATTTAATTAATAAAAAATTTTTAACATAATATTAAAGAAAATATTAAATTTATTCATATAATTAGGATTTAAATTTTATATACCAAATTGCAAAAAAAATAAATTATTATTTAGTGCTTCATCATTAAAAAATAAATAATAAAACAATTTAAAACCAAATTTTGAAAACTAAACATATATATAAAAAAAATAAAAAATTAATTAAAGATTATCATCAGGATTAGGACAAGAATCATCTCCAATTAAAGATTTCATATGAGTACTAATAGGAGTAATATCTAAAGAATTATTAGCAGATAATCCTCCTCTAAAAAGACATTTAACTTTATGATTTTTAATAGTAATTCCAATACCATCAAATCTTCTTGTTGCTGTTCCAGTATTTAAATAATCATCTACAATATCCTCAATTGAAGTTTTACTTTGATTATAATTATTATTATTATTTTTTAAATTATCATAAGTAAAGTATGGACATGTATTTAATATTTGATTTATTGGAGAAAGTGGATCTTCTTTTTTATTTAATTTTATATTATCATATGTATATTTTGATAAACTATCTGATAATAATCTTCCTTTTCTATCTGAAAAAAATCCATTTTGATTTCTATATTTTGTTCTATTTGTTTCTATTTGATTTTCATATTGTGACATTGAATTTGTATTATTTGAATATAATTTTATTTCTTTATCTGTTTTCTTTTTTAAATCACCAAATATTGTTTTTGAATTTCTTTTATGTTTTGTTTTGTTTTCTTCTTTTTCATATTCTTCTGTTAATGGATTTATTTCATGATTAAATATTTCTTTTTTATAATCTTGTTTGAAATTTGATAATACATTTTTTTGATTTAGATTTTTTAAATTATAAATTATATCTTGTTTTTCTATATTGGAAATATTTTCATTTTGATTTTTTATATTAAAATCTTTTTCATATTCTTTTTCATCTTCTTGTAATTCTTCATCATTTTCATTTACTTCTTTTTCTTCTTCTTCATATTCTTCTTCATTATCATTTATTTCTTTTTCTTCTTCTTGTATTTTTCCTTTTTTTTCTTTTCTTTTTTTTTCATTTTTTTCATTATCATTTATATTTTTTTTATCTTCTTTTAATTTCCTTTTTTTCTTTTTTTTTTCTTTATCATTTTCTTTTAAAGTTCCTTTTTTTTCTTTTGTATTTTCTTTTAAAGTTCCTTTTTTTTCCTTTTTTTCTTTTTCATCTTCTTGTAATTCTTCTTCATTTTCATTTCTTTTATTTTCATCTTCTTCTGATTTTTCTTCTTTATTCTTTATTTCATTTTCATTTTCTTTTGTTTTTCCTTTTTCCTTTTTTTTTTCTTTTTTATTTTTTTTTAATGTTTCTTTTTTATCATTTATTTCAATTTCATCTTCTTTTATTTTTCCTTTTTTTTTGAATTTTATTTCATTTTCATTTTCTTGTGATTTTTCTTCATTCTCAGTTATTTCATCTTCTTTTTCTTTTTGATTTTCAATTGTTTCTTCTTCTTCATCATCAATTTCATCATCTTCTTCATTATCAAACATATCATCAGAATTGAACTTTAATTCTAAATTATTATTCTCTAAATTCTTTTTTTTCTCTAATTTACTCTGTTTTTTTTCTTTTTTCTTAATTTTATTAATAACTTTATCAATATTTTTTTCTTTAATTATTTCTTGAATATCTTTTAATTCTTCTTTTTCTATTAAATTATTATTTACTAATTTTTTAATTAAAGTTTCTAATTGTTCATTTAATATTTGAATAAAAGAATTTTTTAAAATTTTCATTTCTTTTTTATAATCTTCTGTTTCTTTAAAAGCTTTTACAATATATTCTTTAAGCATGGTAAATTTAGATTTTTTTTTTTCTTGTTTAGTTTGAAAAATATCATTTTCACTTATAGGAATAACAATTTTTTGGTTTTTATTTTTATCTTCATTAAAAGAAGAAAAATTTTTTCTAGTATTATTTTCTTCATTTTCTTCTTTTTCTTCGTTTTCAAATATTGGATTTTCTGAATTTTTAATTTTTAATTTTTGATTATTTTGAGGATTTAATATATCTAATTGAAGAGAATTTTCATTTTGATGATCTTTTTCTTTTCTTTGTTTTCTTAACATATCTAATCCTTTTCTATTTATTAATGACATTATTTTAGTTCTTTTTCTATTATGTTGTCTGAAATTTTGAGGAGATTGATTTTCTGTAAATGATAATTTATATGAATCATTCTTCATTTTCATTATATTATTTGTTATTTTATCCATATCTGCATCATTTAATTTTTTACTTATATCTAAATTTGATTTTAATAAATCTTCTATTATTTTTAATAATATTGAATTTGCTTGAGTTAAAATATCATTGTGTGATATCACTTTTTTATTTATTTGAGATGTAAAATAAGAATTTGTAAATGATTCACAATATAAATAAGTAAAAAGAGTTGAATAATTTATTAATTTATTATTTGAATTAGATTTATCAGAAAGTATATTATCGAAAAGTAAATTTAAATTTTTTTGGTATTTATCATTTAAATTTTGAATATTTTTTTCAATTGAATCTGTATTTGAATCAATTAATATAATAGATAAAATAGAAGACATTCCTTTAAAACATTCAATTTCTTCTTTTTTATATTTTTCATTATTTAAATTTATATTAGAAACAATTTCTGAGAAATTTTTTAAATATTCTTCTATATCTTTATTATTTTTTAATAGGTCATAATGACCTAATATTTTTATAATATTTTCATTTATTTCATCATACATATCTTGAATATCTCTTAAAACTTTAGGAACATCATTTGAATTAATACTAAAAATACCATTTGTTTCTTTACTTTTATCAATTTCTTTTTGTTTTATTTTATTTGATTCTTCCAAAGTAGAAATAATACTATCTTTTTCTTTAATTTCTAAATTTAAATCATCAATTTTTTTTCTTAATTCTTTTATTATTTTTGAATGTTCAGAACAAATATTAGAATCATTTAAATTTTCAATATTTTTATTATTTAATGGATTCACATTAATTTGTTTATGAGTTTTAGATAATATATCTTCTTTTTGATTTATTTCAGTATCAGAATTATTTTTAATATCATTTTTTTTAATTTCATTTAAAATATTATTTTTTTCATATTTCTTAGTTTTAGATATATTTTTTTCATTATCTTCACTTTCACTATTACTATCACTTTCTTTATCTTTATCATTATTTTTATTTTCATCAAATTTACTTTCAATTGTACATTCAATACCATTTTCAGCCATAATTTCTCTTAATTTTTGATTTTCAACTTTAGCCCAACCTAATTGTTTTCTTAATTGATTAATAATTTTTTGTAATTCTTCATAAGTTAATTTAATATTAATTTTAACTTTATTTTTAATATGTTTAACTCTTTGAGCAAATTTAAGTGAAGAAGTAGTTTCTTCAAAATGATAAGAATGAGGTGAACAAGTAACAATTAAACGAGTTTTAAAATTACCTCCTAAACTTTCTTGTAAAATTCTAGTTAATTTACTATCTCTATAAGGAATATGTTCTGAATTAGAAGTTAAAGCATGAATTACATTTCCTAAAGCAGAAAGAGATAAATTTATTTTTTTTGCTTCTTCTAATGTTTCTCCAACTGCTCCTGTTTTTGATATTTTTTCACTTCCTGCTAAATCTACTAAATTTAATGTTCCTTTTTTAGAAAAATTTGCATTATTTATATTTTGAGTTACTTCAAATATTAATATTGAATGTGATCTACTTGAATATGAATTTAATTTTGTCTCACTTACTATTCTATTTTCTTGACTTAAATCTACATATTCCATAAAAGTTTCAAAAGAATCAATATAAACTTCAGTTAATTTATCTACATAAATTCCTCTTATTGGATTTTCTTTTATTTTTAAATTACTTTCTCCTGTTAATAAATCATATATATTTTCTTTATATATTTGTAGTATAGACATTTTAAATTGAAAAGTAATATTTTCATCTCCATTTTCAACATAATTAAATATATCATTAATTAATCTTGGAATAATTCCTTTTGTATTTTCATCATAAATATCTTCTCCATACATTGTATAAGTTTTACCAGAACCTGATTGTCCATAAGCAAATATTGTTCCATTATATCCTGATAAAACATCTTTTACTATTTCTTTTCCTACTAAATTATATATATCATTTTGATCTGTTTCTGAATCAAAAATTGTATCAAATATATATGGATTTGATAATGTTCCATTTATATTTTCTGTTTTTAAACTTTTATGAAAATGCTCATTTGGATTATCTTTTAAATTATCTAAATATACTACACTTTTTTTTCCTATATTATTTGATAATAAATCTTTTTCTACTTCATTAAATGGTCTAAATCTAATAAATACTCTTATATTACTTGAATGATTATTATGAGTATTTCCTATTTGAGATATAACTGCTAAACTCTTTGATGATGACATTTTTTCATTTTCATTCTTTTGATTTTCATTTTTTTCTGTGTTTAATTGTAATATCTCTTCTGAATTTTTTACAGGAAGTGTTTGCTTTTTAAAAAATAATTTATCATGAGATTTTATTTTTTTTAAAGTTTCGGATTTTTTAAATGCTTTTTTTAATGAATTCTTTTTCTCAGGAAAATTTTCTTTTAGAAAACTATTATTTTTAGTTATATTTTTATTTTTACTTAACTGTTTTTGCATTTTTAATTTCTGGTTGTATATTCATATGATTTCCATATTTTAATGATGTTCTTGAACTATTAGAAATTTTTTTTATTGATGGTTTATTTTTCATTTTTTGTAATTATTATAAATATTATAAAATATTTTTTCAAACATTTTTGTTTATACAATTTCTTATATTTTTTATTAATTTTAACACACCCACTAATTAATTTTATTTTGAATTTTTGTAAAAAAGAAAAGAAAAATATATATAAATCTATAGATTATATTTTTTTTCATGAAATTGTTTTATCGTAAATAGAATATTAAATACAAGATTGTATTTCTTTTTGAATTATTTATTTCTATTCCAATATTTAGAATAAAAAATAATAAAGAAAATTTTTCTATTTTTTTTAATATAATAAAAGTTATTTTGCTTAAATAAATTACTCGATTCTAAAGGAATATTCACTTTCTTAATTAAATGAAAGAAAGATATATTAAAAAAGAAATTTTTTTTTTTTAAAAAATAATTTTATGTTTAAATTTTTTTTTTTCTTTAATTTAAAATGGATTATTCTAAATATACAAATATAAATAATGGATTTGAAAAAAAAGAAAAAGATAAAATGTAATTTTATTATTTCATTTTTTAGTGAAATGAAAGAAACTAAAGTTTCTTACATCAGAACAGATATGTTGACAAATTTAAATAAATATTTTTTAGTAGATTCAAATTATATAATTTGGAAATTTAAAAAATTACTTATTCCATTTTTTGATTATGAATATACCCCAAATCAAATGGAGTCAAAATTAAAAAAATTACCTTTTTATCCTCCTAATTTAAGGTATCCAGAATTATATTTACCTTTATTAAGTTTTATTTTTTATACAGTTTTAACAACATTATATAGAATGTCAAAAAGTTATTATCTACTTTCTCCTGAGCTTTCTCTTTCAATAATGTTAAAAAATATTTGTTTAATTATTTTGGAAAGTATAGCTATTAAAACAATATTATTAATTTCAAATAATAATTTTATTCCATTAATGGATTTAATTTGTTTTTCAAGCAATAAATTTGTTTCTTTATCAATTTGTGTTATATTTGCTTATATTAAATTTATTTTCCTTTTCTCTATTATATATTCAATTTTTGTTAATGTGAAAAATATGAAAGATTCCATTAAAATAGAATTTGAAAAAGTAAATATAAATTATTTATTATCTGTTATTTATATTTTGTCTAATTTAATTGTTATTTTAGACCTGATTTAGAAATATTTTAAAAATAATAGTTTAAACATAATTAATTATTTAAAATATTATTAAATATTTAAAATGGGTACTTGTTGTGCTCAAAGTGATGCAATTAAAATTGAAAAAAATAATATCTCTTATAAAACAAGAATTTTTAGCGAACATGTAAATATGAATCATACTACTCAAAATAGAAGTTTTTCAAGTGATATATCTTTAGAATATTCAATAAAAAATAAAAAAAATAATTTTAAAAAAAATTCTGGTCCAATCCTTGAATTATTAATGAAAAATTCTCAAAATATAAATTTGAATCAAAATATGGAAAATTAAAAAATATATAAAAATCTTTTTATTATTTTTTAGTACGATAAATGTACTATGCTTTGTAAAATATTAGAATCCTTATTGTAAGAAATAATCTATAAAATAATTAATCTATATATATACATTAAGAATTATATATTTTTTAAATTAAATATATAATTTTTTTAAAAATTAATTGATTTATTATGAATATGGAGTCAAGAGAAAAAATAAAAAATGAAATATTTTCTCTTAAGAAAGAAGGAGATGATGAATTACATAAACAGAATTATGATGTTGCAATAAATAAATATAAAGATTCTATTTTAAAAATTAAAGAATTAGGAACAAACAAAGATGATATAACAGAAGAAGAAAAAACTTTATTTACAAATGAAATAATGATTCCAGCAAATTTAAATATATCATTTATATATATAAAAAAAAATGATTGGAAAAATGTAATAGTACATTCAACAAAAGTTTTAAAAGCCAATAATAATAATACTAAAGCAAAATATAGAAGATGTATAGCAAATATAAATTTAGGAGAATTAAATAAAGCAAAAGAAGATTTAGATGAATTAAAAAGAGATTTAGGTTCAAATACAGAACTTAAAATGCTTGAAGAAAAATATTCTCAAAAAGAAAAAGAAATAAAGCAAAATGAAGGAAAAATATATAAAAAAATGTTTAAAAATTTAAGAAAAATTAATCATGATATTGAATATGAACAAAAAAGTACTTTCGGTAAAAAAATTGATGATATATCTACTGGAATTTGGTCTATTTGGGATAAGTTTAAAAATATCTTTTGTGTTTGTTGTAAGAAAAAAGTTCATAATAAAATATATAAAGATAAAATATCATAAAATTTATTTAATTAAAAAATAAATATTATTTAATTTTATGGCTTATTAGAATTAATTATAACAATTTTCCATAAAATCCGTATTTATGAAAAGCAAATATATATGTAATATTTCTTTGTTTTAAAAATGTTTTAAAATAAAATTAACAATAAATTTTTTATTTTTTATAAATTATATAAAATTTTATGATATAATCATTATATTAAAGGTTCGATATTATTTTCTTCATCATTGTCAAAAATATCAGGAGGAATTTCATCAAAAATATCATTTGTTATTTTTACATTATTATTTATGTTTATTTTGTTTTCTTCTTCAGATTTTTTTTCTTCTTTTTTATTCTCTTCAGTTTTTTTTTCTTCTTCATTTTTTTTTTCTTCAATTTTTTGTTCTTCTATTTTTTCATCTTCTTCTCCTATTTTTTTAACTTTAATAACAATTCCTTTTTCCTTTGGTCTTTCTCTTTTTTTTATATTATTATTATCATTGAAATTTTTATAAGTTTTTGTAGCTAAATCAAATTCACCATTTTCAAATAATTTTATAGTATCTTTAACTCTACTACTTATAGAATTAATATCTGGAGGTAGTGGAATATTTTTTTTATTTTCAGGTTTAAAATATTTTTCTTTAATTTCATCTGTAATTTCTCCTAATTTTTCTTTTCTTTTTTTAATAATTAAAACATATCCATCATTTTTTATTATAAAAGGATATTTATCTAAAGTAGAATTTTCATATTCAATTAAATCTAAAAATTCCATTTTCAATAATTCATCAAAATACATATTACTTTTTATTTTTATTATTTGAATATTTTCTTCTTTATTTATTTCAGGAAAATATTTTAGAATTACTTTTTCAATAGATTTAATTGATTCTGAATATTTTAATAGAATTTCAACAGGTTTTGATATTGTCCAATTAGATATATTTAAATATCTTAATGTAACTTGAATTATATCATCTTCGGAATAATTTTGATTTTCAATTAAAGAATAATCAATTAAATTTTTTGGAATATTTTGAATTAATAATTTCATTTCATTCTCAAAATTTAAATTATTTAAAATCAAATTATTTTGAAAAATTCTTCCAGGTCTTCCTGCAATTATATTTCTAATAATAATTATATTATCATCATTTTCTTCGAAAGGTAAATTATTTGTTTTTAAAATTTCTTTTTTTAAATCTAAAATAGTTTTATCTTTATCAATAATAACTTTATTTACATTTTCAATTTTGTATGGATAAATATCATATTTTTCATAATCATATAAACACATACTTATATTTAAAATTAATTGATTTTCTTTCAAAGGATTTCCTTCTTCCAAATAAATTGTATATTCATTTTCACTTGTAATATAATTGGATAAAGTATTTTCAAATTCATATAATTCTCCTCCATTTTTTCCTTTTTTTCTTAATATAATTTTATCTGGATTTAAAGATAAAGTTTCACATAATCTTTCTTTAATTTCTTTAATTGTATCAAATTTATTTACTATAATTTGATTATTAAAAGTATTTTCATTTAAATTATTGAATTTAATTCTAATTTTTCCTTTTTGTTTTTTAAATATTTTCATCCATTGAGAATTTGACATTGTAATATTATCTCCAACTTCAATAAATAAATCTCCTCTTTGTGATAAATTTTTTAAATAAATATCATCATTACTATATAAATATTTATCTTCTAATTGAGTATAAGTAACTTCAATGCCAAAACCAAAATCATTTCTTCTTAGAACAAATATTTTAGTATTATTATTTAATCCAAGACTATTACAAATTTCATTAACTAAATCTTTCATTTTACTTTTAGTTGATATTTTTATTTTATTTAAAGGATATTTTTCAATTGGAGTATCACTATCAATTTCATTATTAAATAAATGAATATTTATTTCAATTAATGAAGGATCATAAATTGGAAAATTTCCTTTATCATCTGGTAATTGGATTGAATAATGTTTATATGATGAAAAATACATTTGTTTTAATGTATCATTATCTGCTCCTTCAATATATTCTAAACCTGTTTTATACATTGAATTATATTCTCTTATTTTAAAAATTAATGAATCTGGTTCTTTTAATGAAAATTCTTCTATTAATTTTTCCTTTAATTGAAGAAATGTTAATGTTTTTTTTATTGAAATTATTTTTTTAATATCATCTTTAAAAAAAGTTAAATTTGTTTGACTCATTTTTTCTTCCCTTTCTTTTTCTTTTTTTATAATTTCTTCATTTTCTTTTTTTAACATTTCAATTAAATCATCATTGACAATCATATCATTAATAGAATATATTCTATCATTTTTAGAAATTTTCCTATACATAAGACAATAAGCAGTTGTTGAAGAAGAATTATTTTTATTAATTATATTATCATTTCCAAAAACATTTTTAATATTTTCAACATCAATTTCAGTTACATTACTATCATTAAAATTATACCATTTATTATCTTCAAAAGATTTAATATAAGCAAAATAATGACCCCCATTTGCTGTTCCTGATTGAATTACTATTGAAAATAATTCATAAACATTAGAACCTTCATTTAAATATTTATTTATTAATTCTTCTGAATATTCTAAACAAAATTTATCATTTTCTTCTTCATTTTCATTATATTCTATATCTTTATAATCTTTTAAGTATTTATTACAATTTAATATTAATGGAAATGGTACTTTATTATTTAATTTATTTCTTGCATCTATTTGAAAATCATAAAAAAATCTTCCTAATTGAATAAATAAAATTTTTGAAAATTTCTCAAATTTCATATATTTATCTGCATCTACTTTTTTATTACATTTACTACAAAAATATTGATTATCTTTTTCTAATCTTTCAGGTTTAATAAAATTCATAAGTGCCATTCCAAGAGATTTATTATGAATATTTTCAAACATATTTAAAATAGGTAAACTTAAATCCAAAAAAAAATCTTCATGAATTGACTTATTATTACATTCTAAACATTGAATAATAGAATTGTAAGTTCCTCTATATAATTCATTAATAAAATTATCATAAGTTCCAATTGAAATTTCAATAGCTTCAAATAAAACTCTACATAATTCTTCAATATCTTGTTGAATATAAACTTCATTATTATTCCATTGAAAACTTTTCGTTAAATCAACAGTTTGCTCTATTCTTCTTATTGGATTTTGAAGTCTATAAAATAATTTTTGAAGTTGAAAAGGAATACAATCTTTTGAATTACCATGAATATTACTATCATATTTCCATTGAAAAATATTATATCTAAATTCTGGAGTCATAAATAATGATTGAATTAATGAATTTAAATAACATGTTGAACCTTGGTTTTGAAGACCTATATATTTTACACTTTTATTTTTATTAATTCTATTATTTCTTTGTTCTATTAATTCTCTTGATTGTTCTATTGTTGGTAATGCAGGAGGAATTGGTATTGAACTCATTTTTGAATTTTAATAAAATTTTTATTTTTATTTCTAACCAACAAAAATATTTTTTATTGTTTTTATTTTGATTTTAAATTTTAGTAATTATTTAAAAAATTACCTGAAGAATATTCTCATTTATAGAGTATTTTAAACTTTATTTTTTAAAATAAATATAGTTAAATGTAGTTCTTTATTAACAAAATATAATTTAATAAAGGTTTATACTTAACTAACATAAAAGACATTAAAAAACTCTCAAAAAAAAAGAAAAAAGTATTCAATAAATAACAATAATCCAATACAATATTTAATAAAATTTTTATTAATATCATAAAAAAAATTTAAATAAACTCAACTTCATTAGGTTGAATCTTTTTTCCAGTAGGTTTAGAGCATTCTTTATTAACATCTCTTTTGAGTGATTTTCTCATATCATAAGCATCTTCAGCAGGTTGAATTCCATCACTAGAATAATATTTATCAACAGTTTGATAAATAGAATACCCAAATTTATTATACATTTCAATAGCAACTTTATTAGTACACCGAACAAATAAATCAACATAATATCCATTATGAATTTTTTCAGTAACTTCTTCTAAAAAATTCATTAATGAACGTGCTAATCCTTGTCTTCTAAAATATGGAGCAACTGTCACTGCTGTTACATGACCATGCCAATTTTTTTTTTCCTCATTTTTCTTTTCTCCTTCTACTTTACCTAAAATATATCCTTCTATCATTCCATTACTATTCAATGCTGATACATTATATTCTCCCCATATTGCTATGTATTTACCATAAAAATTTGTTGAATATGTTTCTGTTAATATATCCAAGTTTACATTGTTAAATTTTAACATGTCATATATTGAAAATTCACGGATTGTTGTCATTTTATTTTTTAATTTTTAGATTTTGGATTATTTTTTTTAATTTTTTTTTTAAATTTAATAGTTATTTTTTTTTTATTTTTAAGTTTAATTATAATTTAATTTGTTTTTATTTTCTTTTCAAAGTAAATAAATTTGAATTTTTTTATTGAAATATTATTTTTATGTGTAACGGTACTTTGATTTTTTTAAAATATGATAATTATATATTAACTTATTTTAATTATTATTTTCGATACTTAATTTATTTTCCGTTATTTTTTGATAATTGAAATAATAAAAAAGATAAAAATTTTTTTTTCATATTAATTCCAAAATAACAATTATTAAGTTATTTTAAATAATTTTCAAAGTTTCAAATCTTCAATTTTATTTTCAATAAATGATAATCCAAAACAAAGATTGAATAAAAATAATTTACATAATACAATTAAAATATAAAAAATATTTTTTTATTTAGAATAATTTTTCTTTTAATGCCTAATACAAAAAAAGATTGGAGAAAAGGAAAAGGAGCAAGATTATTAGGTTTATATTTTTTATCGAAATTAAGAGAATATGATGAATTTGATTTACAAAAAAAGTTTAAATCAGGTGATTTTACATATGATGAAGTTTTAATAAAAGAATCATCAAAACCAATATTTGATGACCACAAAAATCATATAGCAAAAGCAACAAAAAAAAAATCAAGTAATGTAATGTTTTATTCTCATTCAAATTCAGAAGAAAGAAATGTAAATTTAATATATTTAACATTATTAAAATTCAAAGGATTAATAAGATATATGAATTTTCAAGATTTAGTAAATAATGATATAAGAAAAATATCATGTTATATAACTCATAGATTTTGTTCTAAAGGACAATATCTTTTTAGACAATTTGATAGTAGTGATTCAATGTATGGCGTAATTACTGGTAAAGTTGATATTAGATTAGTTTCTGATTTTGAATATACTAAAACTTTTTATAATGCTCTTACTAAAGGAGAAGATGAAGGAGATAATACTCAAAATATTCCTCCTGAATATTTTATGTCTGATTTAGAAGAAGATCTTGAAGACTCTGATAGCTCTAATCAAAATAGTGATTCTGAGGATTCTGATTCTGAAGAAATTGATAATTTTAAAAATAATATTATTAAAAAATTAAATGAATTAGATGATGATAATGATATACAGAAAATATTATCAAGAAAAGTTTCCAAAAATCAAACTATGTTTGTTAAAAAAAAAATTAGTAAAAATATGCAAATGAATGAAAATGATAATAAGAATAATAATAATGAAAATAATAATGAACAAAAGAAAGATAATAATAATGTTAATAATAATGATAATAATAATGTTAATATAGATAATAATAATAATAAAAATAATATTAAAAATAATGATAATAATAATATTAATAATAAAGAAAATATTCCTAATAATCCTGTTTTTACTCCAAAAAAAAAAGAAAGTAAATCCATAACAGAAGATTTTTTAGATGAAATGACAGATATTTCAATAAAATTAAGAATGAAAAAAAGGTTAAAAACTCAATTTCAAATAAAACATTCATCAACTTCATTAAATAATCCTCTCAGTGAAATAACTTCACCAAGAAATATAAAAAAGAAAAAGAAAAAAAAAATAAAAATAAAAATAAAAGCAATTCAAGAACATCAAACTCCAGAAAATTTAATAACAGAAGAAGAATTAGAAAATTTTATTTTAGATTTTGAAATTCCAAGAGCTCAATTATCAGAAGGAATGTGTTTTGGAGAATGGGGTATTTTATATAGTATACCAAGAACAACATCAATTTATTGTTTAACTGATGTACATTTATTTTGTTTAAAAAAAAAATATTTTGATAAATATCTTTCTCAAAAATTCCTTATGTCAGATATGAAAAAAATAAAATTTATTTTATCAATTATTCCTTTTTTAAAAAAAGATTATAAAATGGGAAAAATGTTAACTAAAATAGTTCCTATTTTTTGTGAAAGAGGAGATTTAGTTTATTCTCCTTTTGATAAAGCAAATATATTATATATTTTATATAAAGGTGAATGTGCTTTATATAGAATGTTAGGAGATATAAATTGTAAAGAAGATATACTTTTAAAACAAGAAAAATTACAAATGATATTTAGATTTAATCCGGGAGGAGTATGTGGATTAGAATGTTGTTTAAAAGGACAAAATTATAATCATTGTTTAATTGTAACTAAACCTATGACTATTTTATATAAAGTAGATATAAATTTTATGCTTAAATTATATAAAACTTTTCAAGATGATCTTCAACCAATGTATGAAGAACAAAAAAATCTTATTGATAATTTACTTAAGAATGCTGAAGAAACTACTAAATTTTGTAAATTAAAAAATGTTATTCAAAGAGAAAAAGAAAAATTATTTTATGATAATTTTCATAAAGAAGAATTAAGGCCTGTAAGTTCAAGTTTACATTCTTTTAATAATATAATAAATTTAAAGGACCTTAATCCTAAAGTTAGTTATGAAAAATATAATAATAAAAATTATGGTAAATTCAGATCTTTATTACCAGGAGAGCATCATTCATCTTTTCCTAAAGTATCTATTCCTTCTTATTTTGCAAAACAAAATAAAGATAAAAAAAAGGATTATATAAATGATATTATATATATTTCAGATAAAAAAACATCTCATTTTAACATTCGAGCTTGTAAAACTAAAATTCATAAAGTAATTAAAAAAAATATATTCTTAAAAGATGTTTTTCAAGAACAAAATACTTCAATTGAAGGAAAAAAAACAACCAAAGGAACTGATACTGAAACTGAATCTTTATATTCTAAAAGATTAAAGCATTCAAAATTAATTAAATTAACTAAATATAGTAAATTAATTAAAAGTACTGACAGATCATTTAGTGATATTACTAAATCAATCAATTCTAATTATTCTTCTAGAGCTGGAGTAAGATTTTTCAAAAGTGGTAAATATGATCTGCCTTTTATAGGGTAATTTAATTTTAATTATTTTTAATGTTTGTTTATAATTTATTTATTTTGTGATTTATTTTGTAGTTTCTATTTATTAATTAACATAATAAAAAAATTAAACATTTTTTTTTCTTGTTACATAAAAATATGTAAATAAAAGTTAAAAATCTATTTTTAAATTTCATCTGGTAATTCAGTTATTTCTCTATAAAATTTTTTAATAATCAATTTATATTTATTTTAAATTCTCTCTATTTTTAAATTTTTCTCTTAAAAAAAAAAAATTTAATTTTCTAAGAATAATATAGAATATTATTGTTTATTTAGAATTGTTTTAAAAATTACTTTAAATCAATGAAATATTGGAATAATAAAAAAAAAATTTATATTTTAATAAATTTTATTATAATTAATGTATTAATCATTCTTTACATAATTTAAAACCTTTAAAAAAAATAATTGAAAATTAAATTATATTTTATCAAAATAAATAATAGATATTCAAACAATAAATTAAAAAAGAATAAAAAATGAACAAAACCCCTTTAACCATCCTAATTCTCTTATCCTTATTTTCATACACAATAGAAGAAACAAAAGAAGAATGGAAAAAGCGTTCAATATATCAATTACTAACAGACCGTTTTTACAAGGGTCCAGAATCTATAGAAAAATGTAATGATTTGACAAAATATTGTGGAGGAACCTTTAAAGGAATAACACAGAAATTAGATTATATATCAGATTTAGGATTTAACGCAATATGGATAAGTCCAATAGTAGAAAACACAGAAAATTCATATCATGGATATCATATGACATCATTAACAAAAATAAACCCAAATTTTGGAACTGAAGAAGATTTAATTGAATTAGTAAAAACAGCACATTTACGTAATATTTCAGTAATGGTTGATGTAGTAGCAAATCACGTTGGTCCAGTTGGATATGATTATAGTAAAATTTCTCCTTTTAATGATAAAAAATATTATCATGATGATTGTCCAATTACAGATTGGAATAATCAATGGATGGTTGAAAATTGCAGATTAGCAAATTTACCTGATTTAAAACATGAAAATGAATTTGTAGAAAATGAATTAATAAAATGGATTAAAGAATTAGTAAATAAATATGAATTTGATGGAATTAGAATAGATACAATACCGGAAGTTCCAAAATGGTTTTGGAAAAAATTTGCTGATTCTGCAGGAGTTTATCAATTAGGAGAAGCTTTTAATGCTAATGCTGCTTATGTTGCTAATTATCAAGATGTTATTGATGCTCTTTTTAATTATCCTTTATATTATACTATTAATAATTCTTTCTGTGGTGATATGACTAATTTACAAAAATATTATTATAATGAAAGAAGAGCTTTTAGTGATGTTTCTGTTCTTGGAGTTTTTGTTGAAAATCATGATAATGCTCGTTTTCTTTTTAAATGTAATGATAAATATAAATTTATGAATGCTGTTATTTTTTCACTTTTATGGGAAGGTATTCCTGTTTTTTATTATGGAGGAGAATTTTTTTTTAATGGAGGAGATGATCCTTTAAATAGAGAATCTCTTTGGGATTTTATTGGAAAAGAGAGTGAAATGATTCCTTTATTAAGAACTACTAATCAAGTAAGAGCTCAAAATAAAATTTGGGAATTTAATGTTGAATTAATTCTTTTTGATACTAATATTTTTATTTTTAAAAGAGGAAATGTTTTAATTGCTGTTACTAATGGAAATGATGTTGAAAAAACTTTTAATAATCATAACTTTGATGAAGGAACTGTTTTATATAATGCTTTTGATGAATCTGAAACTATTACTGTTAAAGATAAGAATATTACTATTAAATTAGAAAAAATGCCTAAGGTTTTTGTTAAAAAAACAGAATAAATTATTTATTCTTTTATTTGATATATATTTAAATTTTGAAATTATTAAATTTTTTCATAATATATTATTTAAATTTATTTATTTATTTTTTAATTTAGATTTTAATTTTTAAAATTTTTTATTTTTGATAAATGTGTTATATCACCTTTTTTTTGATTAATGATTTTTGTGAATTTAATGATTGAATATAAACAAATTAAATATTTGAAGATATGTATTGTTTAGATTTGATTAGTCCCTTTTTATACTCCAAAAATTTTGTAACTTTATATTCTTTAAATCCACATAAAAAGCATACTAACCCCAATTTATCATACATTTAATATTTCATAATATATTAAATTATAAACATTAAATTTTTTTTTTTTAAAAGTTTGATTTTAAATAAAAAAAATATATTTTTAATTAGTCAAATTTATGATTTTCTTTTTTAAATTTATATTTTTTAAAAAATATATATTATTATTCTTTAATAGTTTATTTTTAAATTTATAAATTTAAAAAAGAAAATCAAATTTGACTAATTAAAAATATATTTTTTTTATTTAAAATTAAACTTTTAAAAAAAAAAAATTTAATGTTTATAATTTAAATATATAGTAAAATATTAAATGTATGATAAATTGGGGATATTTATATTTTTTATTTCATTATATTAATGTTTGTTTTTTATCATTTCTTTTTATAAAAACTTCAATAAGATTTTCTTTATTATTTATATTATTATTTTTAAATTGTTAATTATTTAATACATACTCTGCAACTTCTTTATAAGTTATATCTTTTTGACCATACTTTTGTTCTATTTTTTTTTTTATTATTTCTTCACTTTTTATATTTATATCATTTTTATCTTCTCATAAACAAAATCAATTGTACATTCATTGTTTCTTTCTCTTATTTTATAATTATTTACAAATAAATCTTTATGTCAATTTACTGTTAATTTTTTACTATTTATATAAGTATAATTTCCTTTACATTCTCTTGAATTATTTTTAAAATTCTCTTTTATATTTTTATCCATCTAACCAATATATAATTCCTTAAATATTTTTTAAATTATTTTTCCATTTTCCTTATTATTTTTCTCTTTTTTTATTAAATATTATTATTATATTCTCCTTCATATTTATTTATAGATGACCAATAATAAGTTACTTGAATTTCTTTTAAAACATTGTTCAATTCTTCTTAAAAATCACATATTTATTAATTATTACAACATTATTTTTTTGCTTTCATTATTTTACCATTTTTATCATAGTATTATTCTTTTCCTATATTATTGTCATTGTTTCTAATTTTTTATTTTTATAAAGAGTTAATTCTAATTTTTCATCTTTTATACTGTCATATTTTTTATATTTATATTAAAATTCTATTATTTATCTTTGATATAATAAACTGTTTTTAAACTGTTTTTGATTATCTATAATTTTTATCAAAATATTTAAAAAATATTTTTATTATTTTCTTTCTAAATTCCTTTATACAGAGTTCAATTTAAAAAAAAGTATAAGTTTTTTCATCTTCTCTTTTATTATTTTTACATTATCCTCCATATTTATCTCTATTTTGAATTTTAAAATGAGTTATAAAGATGATAAATATAAATATTATAATTCTTTTATTAAAACCATTTTATTCTCATTTTTTATTTTTAAAAAATATTTTAAATGTCAATACTTTTTGATAATACATCAATTCAAAAAAAATATAAACAATATTTAATTCAATTAACACCTGATTTAGATTCAATTAATATATTAATTCAACTAAATAATTTAAAATATGAATCTAATTTTAATTTAGAATATTTACATAAATATAAATTATTAGTTTCAAGTTATACAACACAAGAAATTAAAGAATTTATTATTGAATTAATTGATATGAATAAAATAGAAATTAAAGAAGAAATTAATAATTTAAAATTAATTTTAATTTCAACTTTACCAAAAGCTTCTAATGTTGAATTAAATTTAAATAAAAAAAATTTATCATTAAATGAAATGATTGAAGAATTATTTAAAGAAATAAAAAATTTAAAAGAAGAAAATAAAGAATTAAAGAATAAAATAGATAAATTAGAAAAAAGAATAGAAGAAAATAAAGAATTAAAAAATGAAATAGATAAATTAGAAAAAAGAATAGAAGAAAATAAAGAATTAAAGAATAAAATAGATAAATTAGAAAAAAGAATAGAAAAAAATAAAGAATTAAAGAATAAAATAGATAAATTAGAAAAAGGAATAGAAGAAAAAAATAATGAAGAAAAATTCAAAGAAATAGAAAAAAAAATTAATATATTAGAAGGATTTCATTATATAAAAGATAAAGAAAAGATTATATCAAAAAGTAGAAATAAATAAATAAATTATAGATATTTTAGATGATAATCAAAATAAAATGAATAAGATTTTACCAATTGGAACTTATAATTATTTAGGAAAGGATTATGATAAATATTCTTTGAAACAATTTGAAAAAAATGGATATAAATGGTAAAAATAAAATAAATATAAAAGTTTGTAAATAATAATTGATAATTAAAAAGCAAGTAAAAATAAATAATAAAAGAAGATGTGGAAAGTAAAATAATAATATTAATGTTATAGTCCGTAAGAAATAAAATAATAATATTAATGTTATAGTCCGTAAGAAATAAAATAATAATATTAATATATTATAGTATGTAAGAAATAAAATAATAAATATTATAGTCTGAAAGAAATAAAATAATAATATTAATATTATAGTGGGTAAGAAATAAAATAATAATATTAATATTATAGTCGGTAAGAAATAAAATAATAAATATTATAGTGGGTAAGAAATAAAATAATAATATTAATATTATAGTGGGTAAGAAATAAAAAAATAATATCAATGTTATAGTATGTGAGAAATGAAATAATAATATTAATATTATAGTCGGTAAGAAATAAAATAATAATATTAAAATTAATATTATAGTCTGTAAGATATAAAATAATAATATTAATATTATAGTCGGTAAGAAATAAAATAATAATATTAAAATTAAAGTGGGTAAGAAATAATATAATAAAATTAATATTACAGTCCGTAATAAATAAAAAAATAATATTCATATTATAGAAAGTAAGAAAGAAAAAAATAATATCAATGTTATAGTGAGTAAGAAATAAAATAATAATATCAATGTTATAGTATGTGAGAAATAAAAAATAATATTAATATTATAGTTAGTAAGAAATAAAATAATAATATAATATTATAGTGTGTAAGAAATAAAAAAATAATATCAATGTTATAGTATGTAAGAAATAAAATAATAATGTTTAGATGGTATTAATTTCTAAATTATTTATATTTTAGTCAGTATTATTTATAATTTATTATTTTAAGAAAGTATTATAATATTTAATTATTAGATGGTTTTATTTTATATAATTATAAGTGGGTAATAATATATTTTTAATTAATTTTAAGATATCAATTTGTTGTATTACCTTAATTTCATTATTATTATTTTATTTAATATATTTTTTATTAAAAAATCATTATATAATCAGAAATTATGATAATATTATTTAATTTTTAATATAGTAAATTAATAATTAAAATTAATATTTTACTTTATTAAAGAATCCTTTTTATATTTTAATATTTTTGTAATGTAAAACAAAAATAAATATTATTTAAAAATATAATCATTAATTAAATTTTAGTTTTTTATATTATATTCCTAATTCTATTTTTTCCATATTTTATTTATTTTATATAAATAAATAAAAGTATGTCATTCTAGAAATTTTTGAGAAGAATTAACTTATTATAATAATAAGTTATAAAATTGAATATTTTTATGTTTTTTATAAATTTAATTAAAATATTGTAATTTTCATTGCTAAGTCCAGGTTATTTTTAATTTAAAATTTAAATATACTAATTCTCATTTAATAATCTTTTTCATCATAATTTCTTCCATTACATTTAACTGCGTAAACATTTCCATATTCTTTTGTTTTATTGATTACAAGTAATTTATCTTTAAATTGTTTTCTTTTAAAATGTTTTTTATTTTGATGTCTTCTTCAAAATATAAATCAGTATTGTCTTTCTTTTTAACATCTTATATTTGGGCCATTAATTTTAATTTTTATTAAATATTATTTTTTTATTAACATATTA
>JAJJKW010001784.1:0-30960 GCA_023805745.1 Isotricha sp. YL-2021b | reverse complement strand
TAAAATATTATTTCATTATAAAACTTGTTATTGTATCTTTTTAGAAACAATTTAATATTTAAGAATGAAAAAATAATTATAGAAAAATAATAAAAATAATAAAAATTATAAAAGAATATAAATAATCCAAATATGAAAAAAGGGTTAATTTTTTCTTTTCTTTTAAAAATATTACTTTTATCAGAATATTTTTTAATTTACTAATATAATTTTTTCTCATAAATTTTATAAGTTGTAATCTATTTAAATAATTCTATAAAATAAAATTATTTGTTTTTTTATTTTTATTTTATTTATTTATAAATTTTAATTTATTTTAGTTATTTTTGCTATTTATATTATTATTCTTTATTCATTTTATTTTTCTTCTTTAGTTTTTAATTTAATATTTCGAATAATTTGATTTGTATAACCAATCATTTTGTTGTTTTATTCTGTTTTTTATTCTTTTTTCTTTTGTAAATTTTATACAATCTTCATTTAAATTATCTATTAAATTATCTAAATTATTATTTCTATTCATATCTAAATATTCAAAATCATCTTTTTTATCACTATCTTTATTATCATATAAATTACAAATAACTTCTTCTCCTTTTTTTAAATTATTTCCTATATCTCCAAAATCAATATCACTATTTTTAATATTATTATTTTCTCCATTATTATTATCAGCTTTTCCAATTAAAGTATATTTCTTTTTATTTTCATTATTATTATTTAATTCTTTTTTTTGTTTTTTAATATGTTCAATAATTTTATTAGCATTATTAAAAATACCATTTAAAATTTTTCCACAAACAACACATTTTTTTTTATTTTCTTTAAAATTCCCAACAACACATTTTTCACAAAAAATATGTCCACAATTAACAATAACAGCATTTTCAATTTCTTTATTACAAATTTTACAAATATCATTTAATTTATCATTATTATTATTACAATCACAATCAGAAGAAGAAAAAGAAGAAGAAATATCACTAAAATGAATATTTTCATCTTCTAATTTTTTTTTTTTAAATTTTTCTAATTTTTTTTTTTCTTTAATTTTTTGCATTTTTTGCCAATCTCTTTCCATTTCCCATCCTAATTTATAATCTCCTCTATCATGAACAAAAATACAAGTTTCTCCAAATCCACAATAACCTGTTTCTTTAAAATCTTTACACATTCCTGGAGCATAATCAAATATACAATTTACTTTAAAAAAAAATGGAACTTTCATTTTTTCTTCTACTCCTTTTTCTTGTATTATTTTTGGCTTTTCTTCTAAACTTATTTTTTCTATTTTATATTCCTTTTTTTCATTTATATTTTTTGGATTGTTGTTTTGATTTATTTTTAAATTTTTTATATAATTCTTTGAACTTGTGTTTTCTTCATTTGTTGTTGAATAGGAAAAGATATGCTTTTTATTTAGAAATTTTGGCTTTTCAGTTATTTCTTTTTTTGATATTTCATTAATAATATTATTATGAGAATTATTATTATTATTGGTATTATTATTATTATTATTTAATTCATTTGTATCAAATTGTATTATTTTTCCTTTTTTATTTTTTGTTCTTTTAATAAACATTTTTTATATACTATTTTATATAAAAAATACAATAAATCATATTAAACATAAAAAAAAAATAAAATAAAAAAAAAATGTCTTATTATTATAACAGACCATCAAATACTAATCAACAAATTTATAAAACAATAGATGATATAGAAGCAATATTAAATAATAGTAGAAGTTCAAGAACAATAATAAATCCTCAATTTGATCAATATAGTCAAATTAATCAATATAATAATACTCAACAAAAAAATTATTTATATGTTCCAGTTAGTCAAATTTATACTGGAGTTCCTGTTAAATTAGTTAAAACTCAAACTCAAAGTAACAATGTTGAAGTTAATGAATCTGATTTAAAAATGAAAAATGATGAAAATTTAAAAGGAATTCCTCCTGAAAATTTAAATAATAATTTTATTAATGAAGAAACGGTTAGATTAATTATTCAAGAAGAATTACAAAAATATTCTAAATTACATGATGATGTAAAAAATAATAATAGTCAAATTAGCCAAAAAATTAATTATGTTGAAAGAGAAGAATTTGATAATGAATTAAATAAAAATAATAAAGATTTAAATGATTTAAAAGATAATTTAAAAAGAATTGAAAGAGATAATAAAAGAAAAGAAAATGATTTTGTTACAAAAGAACAACATGAAAAAGAAATTCAAGAATTAAATGAAAAAATAAAAAATTTAGAATCAAATTTAAATAATTTAAATTCAAATTTAACAAAAATAATTCAAGAAAATATGGAAAATTTCTATGTTAATATAAATAAAAATGAAAATGAAAAATTTGATGATAAAATTTCAGAAAGAGAAAAAAATTATGTAATGAAAGATATTTATGATACAAAAATTTATAATATTGAACAAGCAATAAAAGAAAATAGTGAACTTCATGTAAATAAATATGACTTTAAGAAAAAAATGGATGAATTTGATAATAAATTAAAATTATTATCTAAAAATAATAATCAAGAATTAATTGATAAAAATGATTTAGATAAATTAATAAATTTTGATCCAGAACAAATAAAATTATTTAAAATTCAAATAGAAAAAATAGAAGAAGATTTAAGAAAAAATTCAAATGATATTTCAGATTTAAAATTAGATATTCCACAACAGAAAAAAGAAATAGAAAATTTAAATAATAAATTAGATAAAAGTTATAAAGATTTTTCTGAAAGACAATCAACAAATGAAACTAAATTATTAACATTAAGTGGAAGTTTTGGAGATAATGGAATTCCAAGTTTAAAAAGTGATATTGAAAAAATTAAATCAAAACTTGATAATTCATTATTAATTAATAATAAGAATGATGAAGAAATTCAAAAATTAAATGAAAAAATTATGATTCTTGAAAAAAATATTAATAATAATAATAATAATGATGATATTAATAATAAAATTCAGGAATTGGAAAATAAAATCAATGAACAAAATGAATTTAATGATAAGAATAATGAAGATTTGGGAAAATTAAATGATGAAGTAATAAAAGATTTAAATGATAAAATTGAAAATTTAGATAATAATATTAAAAATAATAATGATGATATTCAAAAAAAATTAGAAGAATTAGATAATAAATTTGAAGTTCAAACTGAATTTAATAATAATATTAATGAATATTTAGAAAAATTAAATAATAATATTCAAAATTCAAAACCTAAAGATGAAAATAATAATAATGATGAAGTAATAAAAGATTTAAATGATAAAATTGAAAATTTAGATAATAATATTAAAAATAATAATGATGATATTCAAAAAAAATTAGAAGAATTAGATAATAAATTGAATGAACAAACTCAATTAAATAATAATATTAATGAATATTTAAAAAAATTAAATAATGATATTCAAAATTCAAAACCTAAAGAAGAAGATAATAATAAAGATAAAGAAATAAAAGATTTAAATGATAAAATTGAAAATTTAGATAATAATATTAAAAATAATAATAATGATATTCAAAAAAAATTAGAAGAAATAGATAATAAATTTGAAGTTCAAACTCAATTAAATAATAAAATGAATGAAGATTTGGAAAAATTAAATAATGATATTCAAAATTCAAAACCTAAAGATGAAAATAATAATAATGATGAAATAATAAAAGATTTAAATGATAAAATTGAAAATTTAGATAATAATATTAAAAATAATAATAATGATATTCAAAAAAAATTAGGAGAATTAGATAATAAATTTGAAGTTCAAACTGAATTTAATAATAATATTAATGAATATTTTGAAAAAATAAATAATGATATTCAAAATTCAAAACCTAAAGATGAAAATAATATAATAATTAATAAAGTAAATGAAGATTTTGATGATATGAAAAAAGATATTGAAACATTGAAATCAAATCAAAATGAAAATTTAAATGAAGAATTAGATAATATAAAAAAAGATATAGAAAAATTAAAATCATATCATGAAAATGATAATAATTTAAATCAAGATTTAAATAATATGAAAAATGACATTAATGAATTAAAAATAAATCAAAATGAAAATTTAAATGATGATTTAAATAATATAAAAAATGATATAAAAATATTAAAATCATATCATAAAAATGATAATAATTTAAATAATGATTTAGATAATATGAAAAAAGATATTGAAACATTGAAATCATATCATAATCAAAATATTGAAATTATTCCAGAAGAAAAAGATGATAATTTAGTTTTAAGAAAAAATCACACAATAATTCCAAATAATTTAATAAATTTTGAAGAAGAAAATATAATACCAGAAGAAAATCAATTAACAATAGAAGGAGAAGAAAAAGAAAAAGAAAAAGAAGAAAATAATAAAAAAACTTTAAGAGCAAAACCAAATTTATTAGTAGTAGATAATGAAGATTATTATAATGTTAAAACAATTGAAAATGAAGATGAAAATGAGGAAGATAAAAAAAAAGAAAGAAATGATTCTTTAATAGACTCAAATATAAATGCAATTGGAGAAATAAGTTCAAAAGAATTAATTGATGAAGAAAATAGTTCAAAAAAAATAATTGATAATGAAAAAGAAAAAATAAATTGTTGTGTTAATAAAGAAGAAGAATTATATAGAAAAGGTTGGACTTTTATTAAAATTTCTACTTATGTTGCAACTAAACAAATGTCAAGAATTCAAAAGAAAAAATTTAAAAAATGGAAAAAAAATTGTGGTCTTGAAGAACAAAATAATATGTCTCTTGAAGATATTAATGTTAAAAATCAATCTGAAAAATCTGAAATTTCTATGTCTCAAGATGATTATTAAAAAATAAATATTATTTATAATAAATTTATTTTTTTTTTTTTCTTTAAAAAAGTTTTCTTATTATTTTTTAATTGGAAATTTTACCTTTTTATTCAAAAAAAATTTTTTATGATTTTTTTAGGCCAATTGGATAAATTGGATAATTAGTTTTATAATTGAATATTTTTCTAAATTTAAAATTATTTGATTTTAAGAGTTTATTATTATTTGATTTTTCATTTGAATAAGAATCATTGAAAAAATCTTTTGATTTTATTTTTTTATATTTTAATTCATAAGGATAAATTACATGATAATTATTTTTACTTAAAATACTTCTAATATTTCTTAAAGAATTAGAATTTACATTTTTATTTCTAGAATGATTTTGATAATTTAAATTAAAATAATTATCATATTTATAGAAGTTTTCAAATTCTTTAAAATGATCTTTATCCAAAATTTTTAAATCATCTTTTTTAATTATTTTTATTTTATAATCACTTCTATTTATTTTATGAGAAAAAATTGGTAAATTTTTAAAAATTTTTGAACTTCTTGAAAATTGAAATTTAATATTATCACTAGATAAATTACTATTAAATTTTTCAAAATCAATTTTATCAAATTTGAAAATAAATTGTTCATTATTTTTATTAGTAATTTTTCTAGGAGTTTGAAAATAACTTAAATAACCTTTTGATTGAATTTCTTTATTAGTTGATTTTTTTAAAATTTCATTTTCATTTTCTAATTTTTTTAACATATTTATATTTAATTTTGCTGATGTAATCCCAAAATTTCTTTTATCAATATTTCCAAAATAATGAGTTGATATTTTTAATCTATTTACATTTAAATTATTATTCAAATTATTTTTCCCTTTAAGTCTAATTATTTGAATATTAGGATTATTGATTAATATATTTTGTTTTTTATTGTTTGAATGTCCTTTTCTTTTAAAAAGAGTTGATATTATTGATACATTCATTTTTTAACAATCTAATTAATTGTTTCAATTTATTTATTTTTAAACAAATAATAATATTATATTATAAAATTCTATAATTGTTTTTCAACAATTAAATATAATATAAATAATTGTATAAAAATGTCTTCACAATATAAAACTGAAAAAGATTCCAAAACAAATAGAAATAATACAATAGATAAAATTATAAATAATAAAATACCAAATAGTTTTTCAATATCAAAAAGTAATTTAATTTACAAAAAAAATTTATTATCATCAATTAAAGAAATTCCAATTAATACTAATAATTTTAATTTAACAAATAATTTCCTTAAAAATTTGAAATTAACTAATTTTGAAAATAGAAAATCAAATCCTTCATCAACTTCTCATTCAACAAATTCTACTCCATTAAAAATTCCTTCAAAAGAAAATATTGATTCAAGTAAAGAAAATAGTAATTCGAAAATAAAAATAAATGAATATCAATTTCATCAATTTATTTTAATTTCTAAAGAAATTTTTATAAAAATTCAAAAAATTTATTTTCAAAATAATTCTTGTCTTAAAGACTGTATTTTATGGATTGAAAATTTTAAAAATATATATGATTATTTAATAGATAATAATAAAGAAAATGAATTTTTTGATTCTATGAAAAATACATTATTAATTATGTTTTTTTCTGTAATTATTATTTATGATGTTGTAAATCAAAATAAACAAAAATATTTTATGGAAGATATAAAAAATATAATAAATATTCATATTTTAATGAGCGAAAGTATTTATGATAATCCTTTTAATAATCCTAATGTAAATCCAAAAAATGAATCTCAAGTTTTAATGGTTTCTTATAAAAATATGAGTAATAGAATTATTAAAATAATTACTCAATATCAAAGAATAAATTTAAAAAATTTCCAAATTCTTTTTCTCATTTTTAGAAAATTAAGAAATGAAAATTACGATGATTTATATGAATTTTTTACAAATAGAATAAAAAATCCAAAAGAAGAAGAAATAAAAATTCAAAATAATAAAAATGTAAATAATAATGTTAATGTAAATATGAGTAATCCTATTATAAATAAAAACCAACTTTATGAAGAAAATATAAATAATAATAATCAAGAAGAAGAATTTCAAAATTCAATAAATCAAATTTCATTTTCAGGAGATTCAAATATAAAAAATAATAATAATAATATTTCAAATACAAATACAATAAATGTAAATAATTCTTTTATATCAAATAACTTTATGAATAATACAATAAATACAGATACAATAAATACAAATACTATAAATGCATTAAATACAGAAAAAAATTTAAATATAACATATCAACCTCAAATAAGAGATATAAATAATATATCAATTTCAAGTGGAATGAATACATTAATTAATTCAAATAATTATTTTTATTTTAGAAAACCAAATTATTCAAAATCATCAACTCCTCAAATAAAAGGTTCTTATTCAACAAGACCAAGTTTTTCTCATAATTCAAAATATTCAAATCAAAATAATTTAAATACAAATACTTTTTCTTTTAATCAATTAAATCCTCAACATTATGGAGCTAAATTTTTAACTCCACAAAGAAATATTCCTAAAATAGAAAATCATTATAATAATAATTATTATATTCAAAATGATCCTAGATTTATTATTCAAGAAACTATAAAAAATCCTAATGAAGAAAAAGAAAGTATTTTTGCAAGATTTAGTAGAATAAAAAGTGAAAGTAAAAAAAAAGAACAACAAAAGAATTATAATCCAGTTCAAAAAGATAAAACAAATTTAAAGAAAAATATCGAAAATATTTATAATAAAAATTCAAATAATAATAAAAATTTTAATAATATAATAACAGTAACAATAGATAATAAAAAAAATAGAAATAATTCAAATGAAAATATTGGAATAATTGATATGTCTAATTTAAAAATAAAAAATCAAAAATTAAATAATAATAAAATACCATTAATACCATTTTCTCCAACAAAAGAATATTCTTTAGTTTTAGATTTAGATGAAACTTTAATTCATGTTCCAAAAGGAAAAAATATATTTATTCTTCGTCCTGGATTAAGAGAATTTCTTCATAGTTTAATTCAATATTATGAATTAATTGTTTTTACAGCTGGAATAAAAGAATATGCAGATCAAATTATTAATTTTATTGAAAAAGATGAAAAATATTTTTCTTATAGATTATATAGAGAAAGTGCTACTTTTGTTAATAAAAATTTTTATTATAAAGATTTAAATAAATTAGGAAGAGATTTAAAAAAAATTATTATTGTTGATGATAAACAAATTAATATTAAATTACAAGAAGAAAATGGTATTATTATTAAACCTTTTATCACTGAAGAAGAAGGAGGAAAAAATGATTTTATTTTATATGATTTAATTAATATTTTAATTAAAATTGCCAAAGATAAACCAGATGATATAAGAGAAAGTTTAAAATTTTATAGAAAAGAAATTTATAGTAAAATTAGCAATGATTAATTTATTGAAATAATGTTTATAAGGTAAATTTTATAATGTAAAATTACCTTTATAAATTCCCTTTTTTTATATTATAAATTTTAGTTGTATTTTTATTATTTAATTTTTTTATATAAATTTTGTTAATTTTTTATTTAAATGTATAATAAATTCCAGGAATTAATCCTTCAGAAATTTTAGTAGAATTTTTTTCAATTTGTGATTCAAGAAAAGAAATAACAACTCCATTTTCATCTGCAAAATTATCATAAGGTTGATTTCCAACTAATTGTTCTTTAATATTATTATTAGAAATATTTTGTTGAATATCATAAATTTGATTTTCTTCAAAAATAATTTCTTTATTTAAATTATATTTAACAATATAAGTTTCTCTTTTAGCAATTTCAATAGGAGAATCTCTTTTAGGAACAAAAATATTTTCAGTTTCATATAAAATATTATTTCCATTTTTAATAATTAATTCATAATTAATATCATAACTATCATTTTTATAAAAAGCAATTCCAGTAACAATAATTTTTTTATTAGATTTAACTCTAATAGAATTTATTCCAGAATTATTATTACTTTTAGAATAATTTTTAAATCTAAATTTAGAAAATTCAACAGGTTCTCTTATAACTGCAAGTAATTCATCTCTTTCATAAATACCTAAATTATATATATTAATATTATAATCTTTAACTTTATTTCCTCTATGAATAATTAAAACTCTACTTGGATGAACTTTATAAATATTTCCAATTTTATTTTTAAGAGAATATAAATTATCACTTAAAGAAAATTTTAATAAACTCCAATCAATGTTTTTATCAGAAACAATACAAACATATATTTGAATATAAGGATTTATTGAATCTAAAGTAAATTCTTGTTCTTGTCCTTCAATTCTTATTTTTGCATTTTTAGTATCTTTATTTAAAAAAGTTATTTTTCCAGGTCCCCAAGCTGTCATTACAATAGAATTTAATTTAAAATTATCAGTTAAATCTAAAACTTCATTTTTATTTTTTTGAATATTTTCATTTTGAGTATTTATTATTGAAAAAGAATTTGTATCTATTTTATTTTCAGATTGTTGATTTTGATTTTGGGAATAAGAAGATATTTGATTTAATATACTTGAACCATTATAATTTTCAGTTGTCCAACATAAAGAAGGAAATATATTAGAAAAATTTTCAGAAGAACTAACAATAGAATACATTTTTTTTATATAAATAATAAATTTTAATAGATAAGAAATATATAAAATGAAAAGAAAATAAAACAAATAAAATAACTTTTTTTTATTCCTTTAAATAAATAAAATATATTCTTTTTTATTATTATTTAAATTACACAAATAACTTAAATAATTCCTTATTTCATTCTATTATAATCTCTCTAAAATATAAAATAATAGATAAAAAATTAAAAATAAATAAAATCAAATAAAAAAAAAAAATTTTTTATTCATTTAAATATAAAAATAGTTTCTTTTATTATTAATTATTATTTAAATTTCACTAATAGCTTGATCAATTTCTTGTTTCATTCTATTATAAGCTCTATTTCTAGTATCTTCAGCATCTTGAATATTATATAAATCTAATTGATCTTCATCATATTTATCTTTAGCATCTTTTTCTTTTTTCATTTGAGATAATTTTCTATTATAATTTGAAGTTAAAGAATTCATATCTCTAATTTTTTGTTCATGTTCTGCTTCTAACATACTTCTCATTCTATTTATTGCTAAAGTTTGTTCTGCATATCTTCTTTCTTCATCTCTTTCTTGTTGTTCTCTTATTTCATTTTCATATTTTTGTTGTTGAATCCATGCATTTTGTTGTAATGTTTGTAATTTCATTCTATCTTGATATTCTAAATCTTCTCCATCAAATACTTTTAATCCTGATATATTATGATCATTGTAATATTCATATTTTCCAAATCTATCTTTTGTTCGTTTCATTTTTTTTTTTTTTATTTTTTTTTTTTTTTTTGTTATTTATTTTATATTTTATTTATTTTTTAGAAAGATTATTTTTTTTTAAATTAAATATTTTTTTTATTTTAAAATTAGGAAATATGAATTTTTTTTATTTTGTTCTTTTTATATATTTTTTTATTTTTATTTCTTCTTCAAAATATCCAAAGAATAAAAATATAACAAAAACAAGAAAATATAAAGATGTAAGATCAGTAGAAATTCAAAATACAAATGAATTAGAAAATTATATAAAAAATTATGATTATATAATAACATTATTTCATCAAGATTGGTGTGGTCATTGTAAAAGATTTATTCCAATATTTGATGAAGCCTCTCAATATATATTAACAAATAAATTTCAATTTTTAAAAATAAATTGTGCAAAAAAAGAAATTTGTAATGCATTTAAAGTTGATAAATATCCTACAATTAAAGTATATATTAGAGGAAATGAACTTAAAACAGAACCTGTTAGAGAATTAATTCCTTTATTAGAATTTTTAGAAAAAATTTCAAGTAATCCTTTAATTCCTGTTAATAATATTATTGAATTTTATAGTAATTATGGTACTTTTTCTCCTTTTGTTGAATATAATCCAAATAATACTGAATTTATTTCTTGTATTTCTATGCTTGCTTCTAATAATTTTTTAATTGATTTTTATTTTGGAATTCAAAAAATAGAAAATAAAAATCAAAAAGAAAAAGTTAAATTTAATTTTAGTGGAATGAATATTGAATATATTTGGAAAAGAGATTGTGATGATATTCTTGAATTTTTAAATAATAATGTTTATCCTATTATAAATGAAATTGATAATATTTTTATTAAATTAATACAAAAAAATCCTAGAATTACTGTTATATTATTTTATAATAAAAATAATGAAAAACAAGTTGAATTTATTCAAAAACAATTTAAAAAAATTGCTTTTGAAAATAGAAAATATGTTTTTGGTTATGCTGATTTTGAAAGAGAAAAAGAATTAGCAAAATATTTTGGAATAAATAGTTTAAATAATAAAATTCAAATTGTAATTTATGATTTTATAGAATCTAAATATTATATTCATAAAGAACTTTTTGATGTTAATTCTTCTTCAATTGAAAAAATAGAAAATGAAATTAGAAAATTAGTTGAAAATATAAAAAAATTGTCTTTGACAACTGGAGATTTTTTTGAAGATTTATTTTTAAAATTTGGATTAAAAGTTGATTCTAATATTATTAAATTAATTTTAATGGTTAGTGTTTTAGCAATTATAATGTTAGTTTTTATTATAATAATTTTATGTGATAAAGGTGAAGAAAAAGGACAATTTCACCCAAAATCTCAATAATTAATAATATTTCAAAATAAAAAAATAATAAAATAAAAATTATTTAATTTATAAAATAACCCTATAATATATAATATTTTTAAAATATATTTTAAAATATTATTTTTCTTCTTGATTTTTCTTTCTAATAAATTCTTCCATCATAGAATAAAATTGAATTTTTTTCATATTATCATTAATATCTTTTTCCATTCTATGAAATTTTAATAATTCTTTTTCTTTTCTTGATTCTCCAACAAGAGCTCCTATAATAGTTTCAATATTAACATGATATTTATTTTCATAATTATTATATAAAAATTCTTTAAAAATTCTATCCATTTCTTTATTTTTTAATTCTATAATTTCATTTTCTATTTGTTCTTTTTTCTTTGTTAAAATATTTATTATATTCATTTCTTTACCTTCTATTAATTCAGAAAATACATTTTTTTTATTTAAAAATATTGACATTTCCTTTATTGACATATTATCTAAAGGAACATCTTTAATATTATTTTTTAATTCTCTTAATTTTTCTCTTGGTAAAACTTTTTTTTTTAATTTATCAGTTATAGAAGTTCTAAATAAATGAGTTATTTTTTTAGAATTAGAAAGTTTGTATAAATCTTCATCTAATTGTTTTTTATTTTTTTCAATTAAAGTTGTTAATTCATTAATTTTAACAACTTTATGAGCAATATCAAATAAAAAATCAATAGAAATATTATCTAAAAATCTAGGAAAATAAGACATTTGTATATTTTCTCCTAAATTCCAAATTGCTTTTATTATCCAAACTAAACCATCATTTCTTATATCTAATCCTTCATATAATTTTGTATGATATGTATTAGTTAAAATTTCTATTTTATTTCTTAATTCTTTTTTCTTTTCTTTATAATTTGCTTCTATAAATGAAATATCTGTTTTACATATTTCTAATTGTTCATCAACAACTTTTATTTTTTCTTCTACTTTTTGTTTTTTTTCAGTTTTTATTTTTTCTTCTTTTAATTTTAAAGTATTATTAATAAAATCATCTATTTTTTTAGTTTTTTTTTTATTTGAATTTCTTAATCCTTTAACACCTGATTTTATAGTTTTAGTATCATCATTTTTTTCATAATAATCATCTTGATTTTTATTTGGTTTTTCATAATCAATTGCTTTAATTTCTAAATCATAATTATATTTTTGTTTTGATAAATTAGATATTTTTCTATACATTTCATCTCTATCATTTTCTAATATATTTATAAATCTTCTTAAATCTTCTATTTCATCTTCTTGTTCTCTTTCTCTTCTCATCATCTCATATTTTATAAAAAATTCTCTTGTTTGAGAATCTTTCATTTCTTTATTTTCTTCTTCTAAACTTTTATAATTTACTTTTTTTTTCACTCCTAAAATTTTATTTTGTATTTCTATATCATTATCTATTTTTTCTCTTTCTTTATAATCTTTTGTTATTGAATCAAAAATACTTGTTCCATTTATTTTGTTATTTAAAGATAAATTTGTTACTAATTCTACTTCTGGATTTGTTAAATTTATTTTTGGTAATTTCCATTTATTTTGTGAAGATGAAAGTTTTTTTTTTGTTCTTAATAAATATTTATGTCTTATATTTATTCTTGCTGTTGGCATTGTATTTATACTTGAATTAAATTGTAATATATTTGTTTTTTTTAAAAAATTCATTTGAGACATTTTTTTGTTTTTTTTATAATAATTTATTTTAACTTCATTTATTTTCCATTTTTTCTAATTTAAAAACAATTAATAAACATTTGAATTTTTTTCTAAAAAAAATAAAATTTCCTAATAATAATAAAATAATCTATAATTTATTTTTTTATCTTAAAAATTTAAAATAATATAAATATAAATATAAAGACCAATTTAAATGAGTATAAAAAATTCCAAAAAAAAAAAATCAACAACATTTATTTTTATTTTTTCTTTTATTACTCCCCATATTAACATTATTCCCATTATTATTATTATTATTAATATTATTTTGATTAACAAAATAACTTTCATCTTTATTTTCTTCATTTTGAATTTCACTACTAATTAAAATACTTTTTTTATTTTTAACTCTGGCATTTTTACTATTATTAATTCTTTCAATATAATTAACAGGATCGATAATTTTTAATCCAATTTTATTAAAAAGATCTTCAACTCCATTTCCACTTTTTGCTGAAGTTCCTCTATAAATAGCATTAATTTGATTAGAAAATTCAATAACTTCATTTTTATTAACTTCTTCATATTCATAACAATCAATTTTATTTCCAGCAATAGCAATAACAATATTTTCATTAGAATTATCTCTAACTTCTTTATACCAATAATTTTTAATTTCTTGAAAAGTATCTTTTCTAGTAATATCATATACTAAAATAGCAACAGAAGCATCTTTATAAAATATTTTAGTTATTGAACGATATCTTTCTTGACCTGCAGTATCCCAAATTTCAAATTTTAATTTTTTTTTATCTTCTGTATATTCTATTATTTTTGAAGAATAACAACCTGCCATTGTTGGTACAAAATTAGGAGAAAAAGTATCATTTACAAAACGAGCTATTAATGATGATTTTCCTACTGCAGTTTCACCTAGTAATACTACTTTTATTGTTAAAATTTCATTTTCTTTATTTTCTTCTTCTTTTAATTTATTTGATTGTTGAGATGATGGATCTTCTATTATGGGAGATGGATTTTCTGTCATTTTTTTTTTTTTTTTTAATTGGGTTTTTTTTATGTTTTTTTTTATATTTTTTTAATTTTTATATTAGGTTTTTTTTGTCTTTTTTAATTATTTTTTTTTATTTTTATTTTTATTTTTTTGTTTTATTTATTTAGATTTGGTTATTTTATTTTGTTTGGTTTATTTTTTTTTTAGAGGTAATTTTTTAGTTTTTTCCTTAATTTATATATTTTATTTTTTGATAATGAATAAATAATTATTTTATTTATTTTTGATTTTATATTTTTAAGTTTTTTTTAAATTATTTTTTATTATTAAAATCTAATGATTCATAATGAAGATGATCAAGAAAGAGCATTAGACTTAGGATTAAAGAACATAAAAACTCAAGCATATCACATGCAAAATTCAATAGAGCAAAATAATTTAAGACAATGTTTAAAACAGACAAATCAACTTCTTTTAGAATTAAGAACAAAAATATTAACTCCAAAAAATTATTATCATTTATATACAGCAGCATTTGATGAAATGCAATATTTTGCAAATTTTTTAAAAGATGAAATAAAAAGAGGAAGACAAGTAAAAGATTTATATGAATCAGTTCAACAAGCAAAATTTATAATTCCAAGATTATATCTTTTAATAACAGTTGCTTCATTATATATGGAAGAAAGACCAAAAAGTTGTAGAGATATAATATTTGATTTATTAAATATGGTTAAAGGAGTCCAAAATCCAATTCGAGGTTTATTTTTAAGATATTATTTATTAAAAATGATTAAAGATAAATTACCTGATATTGATAATAAATATTTATCTGATGGAGGAACTTTTGAAGATACTATTAAATTTATTTTGCAAAATTTAGAAGAAATGAATAGATTATGGATTAGATTAAGTCATGGAATTTCTCCTAGTGAAAAATTAGTTAGAGAAAAAGAAAGAAGTGAATTAAAAATATTAATTGGAGAAAATATTACTCGTTTATCTTCTTTAAATGGACTGACTTCTGAATTATATGAAAAAACAATTTTACCAAGAATAATAAATATATTATTAGAAACAAAAGATAAATTATCTCAACAATATTTAATGGAATGTATTATTCATGCTTTTCCTGATGAATATAATATAAAATGTATGGAAAAAATTTTAGAAGCTATTAAACAATTAGTTTCTGATATTGATGTTTATTCTCTTTTTATAACTTTAATGGAAAAATTAGCAAAATTTGTTTCTAATTCTTCAAATGATCCTAAAGAAATATTAAAAGACACTGAAAAAATTTTTAGTCTTTTAAAAAGTTCTTTTGATGAATTAGTTAGTAAAAATTCTAATGAAGAAAATGTTGATATTATGAAAATATTAGATTTAGAAGTTGCTTTTATGAAATTTACTATAAATTGTTGTCTTCCTGAATCAAAATTAGAAAATGTAAATTATATTTTAACTTCTTCAATTAATGTTTTAAAATTATCTGATAATAAATTATTTGAAGATGGTATTAAAAAATTATTAAATTTATTATCTGCTCCTTTAGAAAGTGAATTAAGTATTTTTGATATGAAAGATTTTTCTACTTTAATGAATCATTTAGATTTTAATTCCAGAAAAAATTTAGGTTTAAGAATAATAGAAAGTTTAGTAAATGGAACTTCAAAAGAAAAATTAGATTCTGAAGAAAAAGTTAATAAATTATTATCATTTATTCAACCTTTACTTGAAGATTCAAAAGATAATGAAAATGAAAATATTGATGAAATTGAATTTGAAAGAGAACAAAATATTGTTGCTAAACTTATTTTTGTTATTTGTGCTAAAGAACCTGAAAATTTATTTAAAATATATATTAATTTAAAAACTGTTTTTAATAATGGAGGAGATAAAAGAAAAAAATATACTTTACCAACTTTAGCAAATTCAATTATTCATTTATGTTATAGAATATCTGATGCTTATGATTATAAAAATAATTTAATTCCTGAAAATAGAAAAACTCCAATTTTTAATATGAATTTAGAATCAATAGATATATCAAAAATAGATTCAGATGAATCATTTTATAAATTACTTTTTGAAATATATAAATTATTAAATGAAACAATAACAATAATAAATCCATTAAATCAAGAATTAGCTTTTAAATTATATTTACAAGCAGCTTCTCAAGTAAATTTAATAAATTCAGATAGACAAAATTTTGAAGAAGCTTGTGCTTCTTTTATAAATGCAGCATTAGGAATTTATCAAGAAGGAAAAGCTGAATCAGAACAAAATTATAATATGTTAATTACACTTTCAGGTAGTATTTTAACATATTCAATTTTATCACATGATTCTTTATCACAAATTATAAATACTTTATATAATTCTGCACAAAAATTTACTAAAAGAGTTGAACAATGTAATTCTATGTTAATTATTAGTAATTTATTTTATTCTCTTTTAGAAGATAAAAATAAAGTTTTAGATTGTTTAAAAAAAGCTTCTAGATTTGCTAAATTTGCAATGTCAAATCCTGCTCATCTTGTTTTATATATTGATATTTTAAATAAATTTTTATATTATATTGAAAATGATAATAATAATGATTTTATTTCAGTTGATTTAATTGAAGAAGTTATTGAAGATATTAAAAATCATCTTGAAACTATTAAAATGGAAAATAAAGATTCTGATTTTATTATTCCTATTGAAGAATATTTTCATCGAACTATTGATGTTATAAAAAAAAGAAAAGAAGAAGGAACAAAAAAAATTTATGGGGAAATTTCTGGAATTTAAATATATTTTAGAATAATTTAACTTAATAAGAGGTAAAAACTGAGATTTTTATAAAATATTTAAATTTTGATTAATTAAAAATTTTTTTTTTAAAAATTTATTTTTTTAAATAAAATTAATAATATATAAATTTTTCAAACTTTTTAGAAAAATCCAAATTTTGATTTTATATTTATAATAAAATAATATTTCAATAAAAAAAAATTATTATTTTTATATTAATTACAATTATGCAATTTAAAATTAATAAATACAAAATATTAAAATCAATATTTTTACATTATATAACCGCTTGAAATATTATCTACTTTTTCATTAATTTCATTGGAAACAATTTCTCTTAATAAAATATATTCTTCATTCTCAATTCTATTTGAATCAAGATTAACAGTTTCATCTTTATCATCACTTAAATTACTTAAATAAACTTTAACTTTAGGATTAAAACAACTATTAAATAATAGCCGATTCTTTTTATTTAAAAAAAAAGACATTTCAAATTTATCAATAAAATTTAACTTATGCAAAATATTATTTATTTCAAATTGACGTAAAATTAATTCTTCAAAATAAGCAAAATTTTTCATTGTTTTATTTTTACTTGAAAAAAATATATTCGGACAAAAAAATAAATAAGGATTACTTGCTTGGAAAAAGGATAATTTGAATTTTTTATTTATAGATTTTCTTTCAAATTTTTCCATTAATTTTTTATAATTAATAAAATTATTATCAGTATTTGAAGTTTCTTTAATAATTAATCTATCTTTTTTTTCAACTTTCATTGGAGAAAAAAAAACATTTTTTTTTTTATTTCCATTAAATACAACAGTATTAGACTTATTTTTATTATTATCAAAAGTAGCATTTTTTTTTTCAACACTAAAATTATGTAAATTAAGATTACTTCCATTCATTGATATATTATTAGAAATAAATAAATTTTGTTCTGAATATTCCATATAATTATTTATATTATCATTAATAATTTGTTCATTCATTTTTGTAAAACAATAAACATAATTTATAACTAAAATAAGTAAATATATAATTTGAAAAAATCCATTAATATTTGAAAATAAATCTTGAAGTTTATAATATTGTTTATTAATAATTTTTTTAGTACTTTCCATATTAAGAGATAAAGCAAAAAAACTATTTTCAATTGTAGGACTTTCTCTTTGATCAACAGAATTATAAAAAGAAGAAAAAACTTGAAAATTTTTTTTTTTATTTCTTTTAAATATTTCACCATCATCAGTTATATATTCAACTTCTTGAAATAAATACCATTGTCTTTTATATATAGATGCTGAAGCTTGAATTAAATCAGATTTAATATAAGGAATAATATTATTATTACTATTATTATGTACAAAATAATAATCTAAAATTTTAACATAAACAAAAACATTATCTAAAATTTTTTTTGATTCTTCAAAAGGAAAACAATCATTTTTTAATGAATTATTTTGACATAAACTTATCCAAAAAACAATACCAGTATAACCTGTTTCTCCATAAGCTCCAGTTGAATTTATTTTTTCATCTATTGCTTCTTGAGAAAAACAATATGATATATTTATTAATTTTTCATCTTTCCATAAATTATATTCTTCTTCATCATAAGAACTTATATTACATATCTCAATTGGAACAGGATAAATTTCTGTTTTTGATTTTAAAGTATTATTTTCATAATATCTTGTATCTGTCCATATATCAGCATATATTGAATATATTTGAGATGAATTTTCTATTTCTTGAAAATATTTATCTAATAATATAATTGAAAAATCATATTTATTCCATATTTTAGTTGCTTTTTTTATTGTTACTGTATTTTCATAAACAGTAAAAGAATTTTTTGAAAAAAAAATATACGAAAAATAAACAGATAGTAAAATAAAAAATAATGATAAAATTATACTTAAAATTCCTCCTGATTCGGTTCTATAACGGAAATGACCTTTATAATATATTCTTGGAGATACTCCAATAAAATCACATCTTTTTAAAAATGTTCTGAACATTGATATTTAATTTTTATATTATTTAATATTTAATAAATTAATTTAAATTGAAAAATGTTTTATTATAAGTTTTATGATTTTCCTATTTTATTGAATAAAAATTAATTAAATTAATAAATTTTAATTATTTCATACAAATCTCGTCAAATAACAAGATAAATTATACACATATTTATGCTTTCTATTTATTGCATAATACCTTAATAATGAAATACAAAAAGAAACTATAATAAAAGTTAATATAGAAATTAAAAAAGATATCCATCCTCCAATAAACCATTCAATTTGATTATTTTTATATATATAACAAAAAATAGAACAATAATAAAGCATCCAAAACATAATTATAAAATTAAATATAAATAACATACAAAGTTGTTTTCTAACTTTATCTAAAAATTTTTTACAAATTTCTATAAAATTCTTTTTTTCGAGATTATATTCTCTACTTAATATTTCAAAATAAAATGAATAAAAAGAAAATTTATTAACTAAAGAAAAAAGAACTACTCCTACTAAACAAGAATAAATACTTTTTAATAAATCTGTAATAAAAGAAATTTTTCCATTTTCATATTTTTCATCAACAATATTATCAGTATAAAAAATAGCATTTAACCAAAAATCAATAGCTATACTTGTTAAAAAACAAGTTATTTTAACATTTATAATTTCAAATTTTGATTTTTTAAAAAAAGAAGAAATTAAAGTTTGATTTTCAATAATAAAATCACAATACATTTTAAAGAAATTTCTATGATCTTCATTTTCAGCTTTAAAAAAAGGAGCATTATTCATATCATCATCATCTTTATGAATTAAATTATCATTTTTATGAATTTTATATAATATATCTACTGTTGATTCATATTTTTTAGTATTTTTTATATTTCCATTTATTCCAATATGTTTTAAAAGATTTGTTTCTGTTTTTATTTCTTTTAATTCATTACTTGTGTTTATCTCTTTTTTATTTTTTTTTAAATTATTTAAAGATTTTTTTATTTTTATTTTTTGAGGAGAAGTAAATTTAATGTTAATAAAATCTCTTTTTCTTGGAGAAAGATAATTTTTTTTTGGTGATAATTCATAAAATTTTAAATGTTCATTTTTTTTCGGAGATAAATTACTTTTTTTTTTAAGAGAATTATTCATTTGAGTTCTATTAAAATAATCATCATTATTTGAACTAAAAGTTCTATTTGAATTCTTTGAATTAGGTGATATTATTTTTTTATATAATTTATTATGAATATGTTTATGTACTTCTTTATCTCTTTCTAATACCATATTTTCTGAACTTGTTGAAGATGGAATTGTAATTTTTGGCGGAGAACTTTTTATTTGATTTTTATTTGGAATTTCATATACTAAATATTTTAAATTTTTAAATCCAAAAAATATACAATGAATAAATAAAATAATATCAAAAATAATTAAACAAGAATAAAAACAAAATCCAATATTATGAAAAACATTTTTAAATTCAAAAAATATTTTATAACATTTTGATATTATTATATTTGTTTTAGGAATTGAATTACTAAAAGCATTTTGAATTTGGTTTTTAATATTATTATTATTCAAATCATTACTTTCAACACTACATTCACAAATAGCTTTCATTGTTGTATAATTTATATTTTGATATTCACAACTATTATCACAAATACTTAAATTAACATATTGATTTTCTCTTCTTTTTCTTATTGTTATATCAGAATCATTTCCTTTTGAAATTTCACAAATATTATTAAAATATTCATCTTTTGAATTAAATATATCAACATTTAATTGACTCATTAATTCTGCATAAGTAAAATTAACATTTGAATTTGCAATATTAATAGCATATTCAATTATTATTTTTGTTTTTGAACAATAATTTAAATTTAATTCATTTCCTTTCGAATCAAAAACTTTATAATAAAAAGAATTTGTTAAAGTATTAGAATCTTCATTTTTTAAATCAAATTTTGCAATAATTAAATAATCATCTTTACTTAATCCATATTGACTTTTTAATATATTTTCACATTCACCTAAATGAATAACAGATAAATTATATTTTAAATTATAATTATCATTAGAATGAATTACTTCAAAAGAAAATCCATTTCCATTAAATTGAGTATTTAAAGGAATAACATTAATTAAATTTGATAAATTATTCATTATTTCATCTAATGTAGAATCATTATATTCTTTTGTTTTTGTACAAATTCCATTATTTTCAGAATAACCAAGAGAACATTCATTTACACATTCTGAACCTTCTATTTTTTTATTTATTAATTGACAATCATTTAAACATTGTTTTTCAAATTTATATAAATAATCATCACAAGAATCAATACAAATTTTATTATTATTTGAATCTAAATAAAAATATAATTCACACTCTTCAACACAATTATTATTTTTTAAATAATATGGTTCAACACAAGTAATACAATTCATTGAATTTGTTTCTTCATTATATTTATTAGTACAAGTTTTACAATTATCATAACATTTAATAATAATATTATTTAAAATTAAATGACCTTTAGGTATATCATTTTTAAAATAACATATTGTTAAATTTTCTTCAAGAGGAAATGCATTATCATTACATTGATTTATTATACAATTTGAATTTCCTTTTGTTCCAGAATCATTACATTCTTTACATGTTTTATAACATTTTTTAAATAAATTATCATTATCTAAATAATAACCTGATATACTTTCATAACATGCATCATTTTTATTTATTATAAAATAATAATTTTCTAAACATTCATCACATATTATATTCGAATCCTTTAAATGACATTTTGAACAATTTCCACCACAACTTTTATATATTTTATCATCATCATCATCATCATCATCATCATCATCATCATCATCATCATCATCATCATCATCATCATCATCTTCATCTTCATCTTCATATAAATAATAACCTTCTGGATCTTTATAACAATTACTTTTACTTTTCCCTTCCATTTTATAATAATTTTTTAGACATGATTCACAATTATGATTATTTTCATCACCTCCTTTCTTACATTTTTTACAAGAAGAATAACATTGTTCAATTTTAAAAGTAGTATCATTATAATATTGACCATCAGGTATTTCAATACAATCTTCTCCATTATAATATTCTCTAATCTCCTCTTCTTCTTCTTTTTTATTCTTATTACAATTCTCTTTACAATTAATTATTGAATTATTTATTTCACATTTTTTACAAATTTGAGAACAAGTAAAATATTTTAATTTACATTTTACAATTGTTGAATCATATGATAATGTATAATTAATTATATCTAATGAATTATAAAATTCAGTAGAATATTTTATATTAGTAACATTATATTCTACACCAACTAAAATTTCATTATCATTTTCATCATAAAGTTTTCCATTAATATTATCTAAAATTTTAAATAAAATATCACTTTTTTTTTCTGCTTTTGATGGAATATAATCAGGTAAATTTATATTTATAGTTTCACCAACTTTAATATTATATTTATCAAATGATGGACATCTAACAATTCCAGTAACATTAAATTCATAAATATAAGTTTTATATCTTTTAATTTCATTAGATAAATCATTTGGTCTATCATCTTTATTTCCTATTATTATTGAATTTCCATTATTATTTGTATTTATATTCATATAAGAATATTGATTATTTTCAATTCTTGTATCATTATTTTTCCAAAGCCAATATTCATCTGTTTTATATACTTCATCTTTTTTTCCATTATTAAAAGTTAAAGTCGCTGCAATTCCATATTCATCATCATAATTTGAAATTATAATTTGTAAAATTGAATCATAATGTAAATTAAATGTTTTGTTTACTTCAGTTATTTCATTATCTCTAAAATTATCTCCATTATCTAAAGATTCACCGTCAATTATTATATCATCTATATAATCTTGTACAAATAAATTTAAAGTTGCTTGAAATGTTTCTTCATTTGAAATTTGAGGGATTAAAAGTATAAAATTTAATAACAATATATAATTCAATGATGACATTTTTGGTTTTTAATTTTATTTGTTGTTTAATATATTTTTAAGGAAATATAATTCTAAAAATGTAATTAATGGGAAGATTTAAATTATTCTATTTCTTTATTTTAATATATTTCATTCAATCTGAAATAATTTTACCATTTAAACGTAAAATAAACAATAAATTTTCATCTGAAAATATTATGGAAGAATTACGTTTTAATAAAATTTATATAGAAAATTTCTCAATAGGAAATCCTCCTCAAAAAATAAATTTACAAATAAAATTACAAGATTATTCAACTTTTTTAATTTCAGAAACTGCAAATTTAAATTTTAAAAATAATTATAATGAATCAATATCAAATTCAATAAAAATATATAATGAAACACCTTTATTTTTATATGGTTCAAGTTTTGATTCAGGATATAAAATATCAGAAATTTTTGAATATAATAATTTATTTAAAATAAATTTAAAATGTTTTTTAGCAACTTCAATTGAACTTGAATTAGGAATTGAAAGTGAAGGAGTTTTAGGTTTAAAATTAAAAAATTTTTTTGTGAATAAAATAAATGAAGATACAAATTTTATTGAACAATTAAAAAAAAATAATATAATAAATAAATATCCTTTTACAATAAAATATAAAGATAATTTTAATGGAGAATTAATTATTGGAGGAAAACCTGATGAATATGATAAAAAAAATTATGATAAAAATAACTTTTTATATAGTAAAGTTACTCAAATTGATGGTTTAATTGATTGGGGATTTAAATTTACAAAAGGAACTTTTGGTAATGAAGAAATTCCTTATTTTAAAGAATTATGTGCTCAATTTAAAATAGAAAATGGTGTTTTAATTTCAAGTAAAGGATTTTTAGAAATTGTTGAAAAAAAATTTTTCAATTTTTATGTTCAAAAAAATAAATGTAAAAAAATTCTAAGTAATGATAATTTCACTTATTATTTTTATTGTGATAAGGATATTAATATTAAGAAATTTGATAATTTAAATTTTTATATGAAAGATTTAGATTTTAATTTTACTTTAACTTATAATGATTTATTTTATGAATATAATAATAATTATTATTTTTTAGTCTTATTTACTGATGTTGAACAATGTTGGGAATTTGGTTTTCCTTTTTTTAAAAAATATCAAATTATATTTGACCAAGATAATAAAATTATTGGGTTTTATAAAGAAAATAAAAGTTTAAATTTATCAAAAGTTTTAATAATATTTTTAATTCTATTAATTATATGTTTAATATTTTTTATTGGATTTTGTTTAAAAGAACATCATAAAAGAATTAAGGCAAAAGAATTAGAAACTCTATATAATAATAACATAGGAAATTATATTCCTCCTAAATAAAAAGATAATTATATTTTTTTTTAATGATTAAATGGTTTAATATTTATTTTTCTATTATTTAAAAAGTTTAAATTTTTATATAATATCATTTAAAAGATTTCTTATGATTATATATATTAAATTAAGAGAAATGGTCTTAAATAATATTATTTTTAACTTATTATTCATAAAAACGATATATATAAATAAAAATTGTAAAATTAATTTTTTTTTTTTATTAATTGAAGAATATTTTTTTGAAAATTCATATTATTATCTTTTTCGATTAAATAATCTTGTATATTATTATTTAATATAACTTTTTTTTTTTTTAAGTACTTTTCTTAATTCTAAATATTGTTTTTTTAAATCTTCTAATTCTTTGTTTTTTTTATAATATAATTCTTGTAATTTTTTTATATCATCTTCAGAAGTAATATTTTTATATTTATTTACACTAGTTTTTTCACTATCAACTGTTGTATTTATTTTAACTTCACTATTAATTGATTTTTTATTATTTCCTTTTTCTATTTCTTGATGAATTTTTTGTTGATTTTTTTTTTCTAAAAAAGTTTCATAATTGAACATTAAGTTAAAATAAAAAAATAAAATAAAATAAAAAATAAGTAAAAAAAAAATTATGTAACTAACATTCATAAAAAATAAATTCAAAAAAATTTAAAAAAAATATATGAAACACTCAAACAAAAAAAACTAAAAAATTTATAAAATAAAATGTCAAAATCTGATGAAATAGAAAATCAAAAATTTGAAATATCAATAAAAGGAGAATCAGGAAGAACTTATATATTTGATAGAATATTAGGAAGAGGAACTTTTGGTGTAGTTTATGAAGCACATGCAAAAGATAATAAAGAACTTAAATTTGCCGTTAAAAGATATTTTAGAACTTTTCATCCTAACTGCGCTCAATTAGAAATTTCAATAATTTTTTATTTAAATAAAAAAATCCAAGATAATAATAATCAAATTTTAAAATTACATGATGGTTTTCTTGATAAAAAAACAGGAAATTTATATATGATAACATCTTTTTTACCTCATAAAAAATTTACAGAATATTTTAAAGATTTATCAATTGATAATGTTAAAATATATATGAAAAATTTATTAACTTCATTACAATTAATTCATAAAGAAGGAATAATTCATAGAGATATAAAACCAGATAATTTTTTATTTGATTTAGAAACAAATAAATCTTGTTTAATTGATTTTGGTTTAGCAGAAGCTGATATGGATAGTTCAAATTGGGAAAATTCAAATAAAAATTTTCAAAATGATGAAGATTATAAAATTATATCAGATTTACAAAAATATAATTATAGACATAGAACTGGAACAAAAGGTTTTTTAGCACCAGAAATTATTTTTCATTCTAAATTTCAAAGTACTTCTGTTGATATTTGGTCTGCTGGGGTTATTTTATTAAGTTTTTTATCAAAAAGATTTCCAATTTTTAATTTAAATATATTTAATAAAATTTCTGAAGATATAATTAAAGAAATTGAACCTTTAATTATTGTTTTTGGAAGAAAAAAAATTTTAGATATTGCAGATAAATGTGGTTGTCATATTTATATTAGTGAATGTTTTGATAATTATCAAATTGGAATTGATACTTTAATTAAATGGAAAGGAGAAAATGAATATGAAAAAAAATATATTAAACTTGCTGTTGATTTATGTAAAAAAATGCTTGAAATTGATTTTTCTAAAAGAATTTCTGCTGAAGAAGCTTTAAAACATGAATTTTTTAATTAAGATAAAAATATGTAAATATTATATATTTATTATTTATTTTTTTAAATTATTTAAATTTATGTTTTTTTTTTATTTCTGAAAAAAAGTAAGTAATTAAATAACTAAATAAAATAATGTTTGAAATGAGTCCTTATTCAAATAATTATTTATATTTTGGTAATAATATTGTACAATATCAAAGTCCTAATTTTAGTTCTAATAAAAATTTATTACATTCTAAAAGTGCTATTTATAAAAAAAAATCTCCGATAAAAATTAATGAAAAAAAAAGTTATAATAATATTTCTATAATTCCAAATAATTTGATTAATGTAAGAAATAATAATACATTTTTTAAACAAAGTAAAGATGTTTATAAATCATCAATTAATATGAACATAGAAAGTTTTTTGGAAAAATATAATATTCAAAAGGATAAAATGGAAAATATAAAAAGAAAAAATTCTGAAATATTAAAATTACAAGATAGTGTTATTGAAAGTAAAAAAGAATTTGAAACTTTAAATAGTGATAGAGAAGATTTAAAAAAAAAGATTAAAGGTTTAGAAGAAATTTTAAAAGAAAAAGATGAGATTATTGAAATTTATCAACAAAAAGAAGAAAAAGAAAAATATAATCATCTTATGAAAGAAATTGAAATTAAAAATAAGCAAAAATTAGAAAATGAAAATTATATATTAAATGAAAATAATAAAGATATAAATCAAGAAAATGAAATTTTAAAGAAAAAACTAAAAATATTAAATGAAGAAATTGAAAGTTTAAAAAAAGAAAATTCAAATATATTATTTGATATAAAAAACACAAATATAAAATGTGAAGCAAAAGAAAAAGTTCAAGAAAAAATAAGTAATAATCTAAAAGAAGAAATAAAAAGAATAAAACAAGAAAATAAAATAATATATAAAAAAAATAAATCATTAGAAGAAGAAATATATTTATTGAAAAAAGATATTGATAAAAAAAATAATGAAATCAGAAAATTAAATAATATAATAGATAAAAATCCAAATTCAACATATAAATTAAAAGAAGAATTTCAAAAAGAATTAATTCAAATAAATGAAAAAAATACAATTTTATCAAGGCATTTAACATTAAAAAATAGTGAAATAATATCACTTCAAAAGCAAAATTTATTATATTGTGAAAGAATAAATTATTTAGAAGAAGCTTTAAAATGTTCAAATGAAGAAATAAATCAATTAAAAATTTTAAATGAAGAAACTTTAAGATTTTCAATGGAAGAAATAGAAAAAACAAATAAAATTTATATTAAAGAAAATAATCAATTAAAACAAACTTTAGGAAAAGAAAATTTCCAACATAAAATTTTTAAAGAGAGAATTTCAAAAGAATTAAATGATACAATTCAATCTGCAAAGATTGAAAAAGAAAATAATTTATCTTTAATTCAAAAATTAAAAAAGGAAGTTGATGATTTAACTATTTCTAATCAAGATTTAAATAATACAATATCTCATTTAAATGATTATAAAAATTTATATGAAAAAAGTAATAATATATTTGGTGAAAATTTAGATAAAATTCAAAAAGCAAAAATATTATCTGATAAAAATTATAAAATTATAAAAGAAGAACTTGAAAAAAATAAAATAATATTAGAAAAAAAAAATGAAAATTTTAATAAATTAGAAATAGATATTGATAATTTAAAAAAAGAAAATGAAATTAAAGAGAAAAAAATAAAAGATTTATATAAACAAATAAAAAATAATGATGATTTTATTCAATTTAAAAATCAATCAATTCAAAATTTAAAAAAAGAAAAAGAAACTCTTTCACAATTATTAAAAGAAAAAAATTTATTGAATAAACAAATTATAATAGAAAAAGATAGTATAATAAAAATAAAAGAAGGTGAAATTCAAATTTTAAAAACTCAATTTAGAGGAGATGAAAAAATGAAAAAAATAAATGAATTAAATTCAAAAGTTAATAGTCAAGAAAAAATAATTTTAGATTTAAAAGAACAAAATAAAAATATTCAAAATTATGAAATTTTAAAAAAAAAATTAAAAGAGACTGAAAATGAATTAATTAATTTTAAAGAAAAATATAATAGAGATATTTCTTCTTTACAATCAGACGTAAAATTTTCTAATAGTCAATCAATTGGAAAAATAAAAGTTATAGAAAATTTAAAAAGAAAATTAAAAAATGAAATGGGACAATATTTAAAAATATCAAAAGAAAAAGATAAAATTTCATTAGAAAAAAATGAAGAAATTGAAAAATTAAAAAAAGAATTTGAAACAACAAAAAGTGATTATGAAATAATAATTCAAGAAAATAAAAAATTAATAGAAAATATAAATGAGCATAAAGAAAAAATAAAAAATTTAAAAGATAATATAAATTTAAGTAGTAATGATGATAGAAATCAATTAGAAAAAATATTAAATCAACAAAAAGAAGATTTAAATTTAATGATTGATCAATTAAATGATAATCAACAAGAAATTAATAAATTAAGAAAAGAAAAAGAAGATTTATTAGTTTTAACACAAAATTTACAAAAAGAAATTGAAGATAAAAAGGAAGAAAAAAAAGTTATTAATAATAATATAGAAAAAGAAAAAGAAATAGATATAATACAAATAGTAAATTATAAAACAAAAGAATTAAATGAAATAATTGAAAAAAAAGATGCTTTAATAAAAGAAATGAAAAATGAAAAAATAATTAAAAATGAACAAATAGATGAATTAGCTGATAAAAATAAAGAAATAATTTCTAATTTAGAAAAAACAATAAATGAAAAAAATTTAAAAATAAATGAATATGAAAATGAAATTAATTATCTTAAAAATAATATTAATGAAATTGAAACTAAATTAAATTTAGAAAAAGAAAAAAATTTAGAAATAATTAAAAAAGAAAATAATAATAAAGAAGAAAAAAAAGAAATTAATAAATCTTATGATAAATGTTTTCAAGATTTAATTTCTTATCGTCAATTTTTTTCTTTAATTCCATTAAATAATGAGAGAAAATCTTTAAGTAATTTAAATGAAATAAATTTAAATGAATCAATTAATACAGAAAATATTAGTAATGATAATATAAATAATATAAGTATTAAAAGGAGAAAAAAAAGGATAAAAACAAAATCAAATATTGATGATATTGAAAATTCTTTTTTAACCCAAGTTAAATTTTTTAAAAACTTATATATGGAAACTCAAAAAAAATTTAATGAATTAAGTGAACAAATAAAAGATTTATTAGTCCATGTTCAAGTTAATCAAAAAACTAAATTACAAATTTCACAAATTTACCAATTATTAGGTTATTCTCCAAGATCTATTCAAATAAAAATAGGTACTAAAATAAATTTATTTAAGGGTTTATTTGAAAATAATAAATAAATAATAAGATTTATTGTCTTTTATATATAGTATTTTTTACATATAAATTAATTATAACAACATTTAATTTTATTATCTTTTTATTAGAATTTTTTTCCGAACAATATATTTTGTTCATCTTAGTATATTTATTGTTTTTTATTAAATATATTATTTTTTTTAAAACATTAATTCAGTATGGAAATAAGAAAAATAATTATTTTAAAATATATTATTTACTTATTCTAATTAATTAATTTACATTTATAATCCATATTATGTTTTTAATAAAATGATAAATAAGGTATTTATAGGTATATAAATAGACAATGAAATATAAATTAATTGAATAAGAATTTAATAAAAAATACAAGGAAAAAATGAAAAAAAATTAGTGTAGAAAAATAATCAAAAAGAATGAAAAAGAAAAAAAATTATAAATTAAAATTTTGTTGAAAATTCATATTTTTTATAAAGGTTGTTAATATTTATATTTAATTAATATTTGAATATAAATTGAAATTCATGAATATAATGTTTTTTGTATTGTTTTAAAGATTAGTCAAAATGATATTGATTATAAAAACCTATTTTATCAATTATTTTTTATAATTCAATTTACTAATTTTTCCAAAATTGAATTTGGTTTTATTTTATTTAAAAAAATTTATTTAACTTATTAAAATTCATTTCACTTATTATTCATTGTATATATTTTAAAAATTGTTTTTTTGGAATTGGAATAATTAAAAATACAATTTACAATCTTTCCAACCAATTTTTTTGATATTCTTTTATTTTAAATTTTTTTTTCAAATAATTCATTTATTTCTTCTTCATTTTCTCATTTTTATTATTTTTTTTTTTCTACATTAAAACAAAATTTAAATCCTTTATCATATTTAACAAATATTTCATTTTCTCTTTTTCCTTAATTATCATAATTATTATAGAAAAAATCACATATTTTCATTTTATATTTTTAATCAAATTCAAAAAAATGAATTATATATAAATCAAAATACATAACAAGAATATGTATTCATTTAATTATCTTAAGTCATAATCAAAAATTTAGTAATATTAGTTTGTTTATTGAAATATTAATAAAAATCCTTATGTTTTATATTTCTTTATATTATATTATAAAATGAATTCCTAAATTATCATCAGTACTTAAATTTTTTTAATGTATCCTTCTTATTTAATTATAATTTTTTGAAAAATA
>JAJJKW010001783.1:0-30977 GCA_023805745.1 Isotricha sp. YL-2021b | reverse complement strand
AATTAGAAAATATTAAAAATCAAAGAGAAAAAGATAAAATTTATTTTCAAAATGAATTAAAAAAAGTAAATGAAGAATCTGGAAAATTAAAATGTTTACTTTCAAATGTTGAGTTTAAAAAAGATAATGAAATTTTAAAATGGAAAAAATATGTTAAAAAAATTCAGGATAAATTAGCTAAAATGGGAATTCAAGTTATAAAAAAGCATAAATAAATCTTTAGGAATTTGTTAAATTTGTATTTTATCTTATTTTTAATTTTATATATTTTATAAATAACAATTGTAAAAAATATTATTTATTTTTTTTTTAAATGTCTCCCAAAAAATAGATTATAATTCATATTTATTAACAAAACATATATCTTTTTTTTACATTTAAAAAAAAATAAAATTTCAATAGAAATTATGTTGAAAATAATAAAGACAAATAAATCCTTAATTAATTAAAAGAAAAAAATATATACATATTAAAGTAAAATTTTTTTAATTCATTAATAAGTAAAATATGAAAAATGAAAAAAAACTTAGGATAGATTTTACTCCTTTAGGATGAGGTCTGATGAAGAAGCTGAAATTGTGGAAAAATTCTTTTTGAGAATATTTGTTCTTTAATTGATGTTTCAAATTTTTTATTCTTTGTTTTAAACAAATAAAATAATTATTTAAGATATTTTCTTTATATAAAATTTTTTTAATCTCAAATTCAGAGTTTAAAATAAAATTTATAAATTCAATATTTCTATCTTTTAGCTCTAAATTCAAATGATCTCTTTGTCAATAATCAAAAGTATCATCAAAATAAAATTTATTAATAACTGATAAAAATTTTTAAAAAAATGAGTTAAAACAATAAATTAATTTATTCCTGAATCATCCCAAATTAATATTAAAAACAATAAATATAAACAAAAATAAAGAAAAATATAATTTCTAATTAATTCTCATTATAAAATTGTTCTTGAAAAGAAAAGAAAAATGTTTTTGTTTTTATTTATAATACTTTTAACAATATTTTATTACCTAAAATTGATATTATATAAAATAAATTGAAAACAAAAAAACAATTTAAAAATTCATTAAATCATTTAAGAAGAATATTTTAAATCTTTTAACAATGAGGAGGAAAAATAGTATCATCTTTTACTTCACTATATATAACTTTTACATTATTTCCAGGTTCAACATAGAAACCACTCCATTTTCCTGGATTAGTTATATATGTACCACTAACTTTATCTCCTATCATTATAATCCAATGTGTTTTAGTTTTATGCCAATATAAAGCAACAGCATAATCATTTCTTATACGTGAAATAAAACGTCCTCCACTTTTTGTATAAATTTCCTTATAATATCCATCTATTGGTTTACCTAAGCAATGTGATAATTTTTGTTTAATAACAAAAAGAGGAGCTGTTCCTGGAACATCTAATGGAAAACAATCTTTTTTTTCATTTATTTCAAATGTTGATATTATTAATGATATTACAATTATTATCTTCTTCATTTTTTTAATTTTTTTTTTTTACAAATAGATTTTATATAAAATTATTAATAAAATTATTATCATTTTAAACAGTATTAAATAAATAAAAAAATTTCTTCAAATATCATTTTTTATTAAAAATATTTTTATAAAATTAATTGTATTTTTGATTTATTAAATAAATTATTTATTATTAAATTATTTTTTTTGTTAGAGATATTTTTTATTTTTTTTTTTTGATTTTTAACGAATAATAATTAGGCTAATCAAATATATGAATTTTATCTATCAATGTTTAAATATTATTTTGAAAAATTTTTAATTTCTATACTTATATGATAAAAAATATAATTATTATTTCAAATATTTTTATTTAAAATTATTTAAAAAAAACAAAATTCAATATTTTAAAATAGGAATATCATCTAATAAATTTGGAATACTATAAATAAATATAATATTGAAAAAAATAATTCAAAAATAGATTATGAAATTCAATAATAATCAAATATATTTAATTTATTTTTAATTGACATAATTTAATAATTTTCTTGTTTTCAACTCCAATGTATATTTAGTTTTTTCTTTTCTAAAGAAATTTTTTTGATTTAATAGTTTTTATAGATGTAAAAATTTGTATCAGAATATTTTAAAAATAACAATATATAATTATATTATTTACTTATATATTATATATTTATGTTTTTTATTCATGTCTCTAAAATAATTAAATTATTTCATTAATATTATTAACTTAACTAATGATTTGGAATAATTGTGATTTTATTTTCATTTTTATATTTAAATTTTTTATTAATTTTAACTTTTTAACTAAATTATCAATTGTGTATTGTATGCCTTTAAAATATACTCTTTTACTTTTTTATGATATTCATCTGAAAGTTCCTAATTTTTTATATTATACATTTCTGAAAATGGAGAATCTAATTGAGGTGAATTGAAATATTCATGTAAAATTGAATATTTTCTCATTATTAAAAATATCCATTTAACATAGCGGCATATGTATATAAAAGCTCATCAAAACATTTTTTAAATTATTATTTTTTTAAATTTAAAAAAATCATTTAAAATTTAATTATTTTGAAAAATTTTATTCTAAAAGAAATTAAATTAAAAAGGATAATAATAAAAATAATTTCTCCAATTTTAAAATAAATAATTAATGTTTTTAAGTTATATTAATTATTTTATAAATCAAATAACAACTTTAATTATTTTTAATTTTAATTAAATTTCTTTAGAATTAATAATTATTTTAAAACATAAAAATAGGAAATACTCCATTCATTTCTTCTATTTCAAATAGAAGATTTTCTTTAAAGCATTTATTATCAATTATTAATTTAATATAAAATCTTTTTACTTTGATAAAACATCTAAAAATAAATTTTTTAAATAATATTTTTAAAATCATTGATAAATTCGATATAATAATTATCTATAAATATATAATTATATATTTATTCATTTTTTTAGAAAAAAGAATTCTTCATAATCATTAGATGATAAATTTAATTTTTTATTGAGATATACATTATATTTATTTTGAATTTTCAAATTTCTGTTATAAAAGAAAACAGTTGATTTAAAGAATAAAAAGATTTAATTTTTAATATCTCTATTTTTATATAATTAATTATTTAATTAAATAAAATATATAATAAATTTTATTAATATAAAAAATAATATTAGATTAAAAAAATATAAAAATAATTGAATGTTACAAAAAATACAATTTTAATTTATTTTTTAAATTTAAAAAAAAAATTTAAAAAATAACAAAATAGATATAAAATACAATACAATAGAATTTATTTTTCAAAAATTTAAATAAATTCTTTAAACTTTCAAAAGAGCGATTTTTTATTATTATCATTTTGAAATATTTCAGAAAGTTCTTTCTTGTTATAATTAATATTTATTTTATTATTCAAATAAAATTCCAATTTTTTTTTAGAAATTAAAAAAAAAGGTAAAAATATTTTATTATCTTCTGAAATAAAAAATTCCAATTGTTGATTATTATTAATTGCTTTAACTTTTTTTCCTTCATGAAACAAGTGAATTTTTTCATTATTATCATCATCAAATATTCTACAAACTCCATTAATTTTATTATTTAATTTAAATCCAATAACAAATTTATTAGAATTTATATTGTAAAAAATAAAAAATCCATTTTGAGAATCATTATTAAAAAATCCAGAGAAAAAAGTATTATTTTTTCCATAAATTTCTCCATAACCTTCTTTAACTCCATTTTTCCATTGTCCAATATAAATATCTCCATTATTATAATAATAAATACCATAACCATTCATATTATTATTTTCCCATTCTCCATAATAAATAATTCCATTAGGAAAAAAATATTCTCCAATACCTTTTTTTTTTCCATTTTCAAATTCACCTTTATAAATAGAATTATCAATCCAATTTTCAATTCCAATTCCATCTTGTTTTTCATTTTTCCACATTCCTTCATAAATAGAATTTGTAATATGAATATATATTCCAAAACCATTTTGTTCATCTTTTATATATTCTCCTTTATATTCTCCATTTAAAGGATGATAAAATTTACCCCATCCATTTGCAGAATTATCTATAAAATTTCCTTTAAATATACTATTATCTTTCCATTCTATTACTCCAAATCCTTCTATTATTATTTTTTGTTTTATTTTATGTTTATTCATTTTTTCTTTTAATTTTGAATTTTTCTTTAAATTTTGACTTTCTTGCCTTTGTAATGATATATCATTTGTTAATTTATTTTGGTCTTCTTCTGCTCTTTCAGAACAAATTTTACATGAAATTGATGAACCCATAATTTTAAAATTATTATATATAATATTATCTTTAAAGGAAAGTATTTTTTAATTTATGTAAAACATTAATATTTTTATTAATTTTCTTTAATAAATATAATAATTTAAATATTATTAATTTAAATAAAAAATGAATTACGATAATATTTCAAATGTAAATAAATTATATTAAAATATAAAAATAGGATATAAGTTCAAAAAGATATATTTATGAAAGTGAAAAACCAAGTAGAAATGAAAATAATGGATTAGATGATGAAAATAATGATTATTCAGAAGAAAATAAAAGAAATAAAAGTTTAAATCAATCTTCAGGAGAAAAAAAAGAAAAAATAAATGAAAGAGAAACAATAAATATTACAAGATTAAATGAAGAATATGATGCTTATATTCAAGAATTAAAAAAACAAATTCAATTTGCAAGAGAAGAAAGAAAAAATTCAGAATTAATGGTAAAAAATATGGAACATAGAATAACTTTATTACAAAATCAAGAAAAATATGTTATTTTACAATTTCAAAATGCAAAACAAAAAATTGAACAAATATTAATAAATAGAAATAAAGCTGAAGATGAATTAAGAAAATCTATGTTAAAAAGAAGATCTAAAAATAAAGCAAATAATTCATCTTTTAGTTATAAAAATCATAAAAGTGTTGATAAAAAAATTAAATCTAATTCATATAAAAAACAAAATATATTAATAAATAATAATAATCAAAATTTTGATGAAGAAAAAGAAAAATTAAAAATGAGTTTAATAGAAAAATTAAAAGAAGATGAAGAAGAAAGAAGAAGAATTGAAAATGAAATTAAAGAAATAGAAAGACAAGAAATTGAATTATTAAAAGGTTTTAGACAAGATACAGATAATTCAAATAATGATAATGATGAAGATGATTAATATTAATTAATTTTTTTAATTTTTTTCATAATTTAAAATTTTAAATATAAATATCTTATGATTTAAATAAGTTTTTTAATAATTCAAAAAAAAAAAAAAATGAAAAAATCAATTTTTTTTTTTATTTATATATTAATTAAAATTAATTAGTCAATTTCTTTAATTTGAATAACTGAATTTGGATATAATCCTTCTTCTTCTAAAGTTTTTTCTTTATTTTCATATTTTTTATAAGGAAATGTTTGAATTAAAACAAATTTATCTAAATTTTCTTCTGTATAAATTTCTCTTCCTAAACTTTCAACAAAATCATATAAAATTTGAATTGTATGATTTTTTAAAAATTTTCTTTCAATATTTTTTTCTCCATCAGGATATCTAAAAACTATAATACATTTATCAGGATTTGAATCATCAGGTTCTTCAGGTAAATTTTTTTTTAATAATTCAATTTTTTCATTTAATTTAATTAAATCTTCTTCTTTTTTTTTCTTTTCTAATTCTTCTTTTTTTTCTTTTTCTTTTTTTTCATTTTCCATTCTTTCTAATTCTTCTAAATCTCTTTTTTGCTGTGCTATAATATCACCAGGTGAAAAAATTGGTTTTTTATTTATATTTTTATTTGTATTATTATTATTTTTTTTTGTTGTTTCTGTTTTTTTTACTAAAGAATCAATTTCTTTTAATTTTTCAGTTAATAATTTCATATCAATTGGATCTGTTAATTTATCAATAATATATAAATCTTTATTATTTTTATATTTACATAATAATAAAGTAGGAAATTTATTTATTTGTGTATTTTTTATTATTTCTTGTCCTGTATCAGATTTATCAAAAATAGGAAAAATTACTTTTTGAATATCTTTCATTCCTTCATTTAAAGAAAGTTCAATAAGTCCATTTGATAATTTTTTTATTTGTTCGAAATTATTTTGATTATATATAACAATAATTCCAACTCTATTTTTTAAAAATAATATAAAATCTTCTAAATATTTTTTAGTATCATTTATAGGATTAAATAAATCAATACAAGGATCATTTTTTGGAAAAGCTTTAAAAATACAAAATAAAGAATTAATAAAATTTATTTTTTGAGGATAAGGAATTGGAATTTGTTTATATTGATTCATATTAATTTTTTCTACTTCATTTATTATTGTAGTTGAAGTTTCTGGATTAAAAATTTGAGTTTTTTCTTCATAATATAAATTTGCAGCTGTACTTTCATCCCAATTTGATTTTTGTAAATAATTTATTGCTATTTCATCATCTTGATTTTCTACTAATAATTTAAAATTTTCTATTTTTTCTGCGTAATTTAATTGCTTATCCATATTAAATGCAAAATTATTTAATATTATTAATTTATTAAATTTTTATAATTATTATACATAAATTAAATAACATTTTATTTCCTATTATTTAGTATTTTTCAAATTAATTAAACAGTCAAATAATCTATGAAACAGTTTTTCGTATCTTTTATTTGAATAATTATTTATTTTTATTGATAAATAAGATATTTATATGGAAGAAATTATCTTTTTAAGAAAATTCTTTTTTTATTCATATTTTGTAAAATATTTTTTTTTTGGTCAATATTCTTTATAAAATTAGTTTTTATAAAACATTTTTCATCATTCTTTTAAATGGATATCATAAAATTTAAGAGAATATATTATAAAAAAATAACATACATCAGCTTTTAATTTAGCTAAAAAATTAAATAAAACTTTAAATTAATAATTTACATTTAAAAAAGAATTGAGAAAATTTAAAATTATTATTTCATTTAATACTATTATTATTTAATTTTTTTTTTATTAATAAAAGAATATAAGTTTATAATATATAAGGAAAATATTTACCAAAATAAAAAACGGGTATACTTAAAAATTCAATAAATTAAAAGCAAAAATATCTTGATAATTTTTAGATTTTCGAATATTTATAAAAATTAAATTTATTTAAAATCACATTTTTTTAAATTATTTTATAATTTTTAATTTATATTCAAAATAAATAAATAAATAAAAAAAAATGCTTTTCAATGACTATGTAAATTGAATTTTAAAATAACATTAAATAGAAAAATATAAAAACAATAATATTTTCAGAATTACCTCAATCAGATAAAGTGAAATATTTTAATTTTCTTTTAGAAAATGATATAAATTTTTCAAGAGATGAACAAGGAAATTATGTAGCATTAGTTAAAGTATTAAATCCAGCATTTTATGGAGGTGCTCAGGAACAAAAATTACCTTCTAAATCTCCAATTAAACAAACTCCTCCAATTGTAGAAAATAAAGATTCTTTATCAAATAATGAATCTTCTAATACAAAAAAACAAAGATCTTCTTCTATGATTCAAAATTCTAATAAAATTAAAAATCAAAAAAATTTAAATGATAATATTTCTAATAAAGGATTTGATTATGATAAAAATGATAATTTTGGAAATTTTGAAGGAAATAGTTCTTTAAATAAACCAGGAAAAAAAATGAAAGATATGAAAAAAATAAATAATCATTTTGAAAGAGAAAAAAAACCAGTAAGATAATAATATTTTAAATTATATTTTTCTTTTTTTTTTGATAGTTAATGAAAAAAAATTATTTAGAAACATTTAATGGAAAATATCAAAAATTTTTAGAATTAGTTAATCCATTAGTTGGAGTAAGAGGAAAAAGAATGAATATAAATTCTTTAAAATATTCAATTGAAGAAATTTATTCAATAAGATTTATTAATGATACTAATACAATAAATTCTCAAAATAATCAAAATGAAGAAATTGAAACAATTCCTTTTCCAAATTTTGTTTTTGAATTTTTTACAAATAAATTCACTAAAAAACCTTTAGTTGATCAATATTCATTAGATATTTTATTAAGTATAGATTATTATAAAAAGAAAGATTCTTCAATTTATATTTTTTCTAAATTTTTAAATGAAGAATATGAACCTGATGATTTAGAATTTTATTTATATGTGAGATCTTGTTTAGAAAAAGAAATGAAAATTATGTTTATTGAAATTGCAAGAGAAAATGTTAAAAAACAATATTCTGAAGATTATGAAGATAATAAATATTCTTTAAATGTTAAATCTTGTTTAAATATTGCAAATGCAATTTATGGTAATGAACAAGAAGAATTATTAAATTCATTTATGAAAAAAATTGAAGATATTTTAACTGAACAAAAAAATATGGGAATGAAAAAAAATGTAATTTCAGCACAAAAAATTTTAGAAATTACTTTAGATGATTATCATGAAAATAAATTTACTGAAAATCAAAATGAACAAGATAATGAAAATTATAATAATCAAAATTCTTCAACTTATAATAATTTACAAAAAAGTTTTGCAGAAGGAAATATAAGTAATATTGAAGAAAAAATTTCTAGATTAAAAAATACAATTAATGTTTATATTAAAGAAAAAGAATTAGATGTTTTTTTTTCTAAATTATTAACTTCTTATATGATTTATGAAAAATCAAATAAAAATATTGAAGAAACTTTAAGTTCAATTAAAGAATTAGTATCTAAAAAAGTTAATTTGTTAATAAAAATTTTATTTGAAAAAGATGAAGGAGCTTGGTTTAATTCTTTAAAATTAAAAAATGAAGATGATGAATCAAAAGAATATTTTTCAAAATTAACAGTATTAATTGATGAAATGATGCAATATGATAAATTACAAGAAATTCCAGAACAATTAATTGAAAATTTTTCTCAAACTTTATTATCAACTCCAGAATTAAATAGCCAAATTAATAAATTAGTAATGAAAAGATTTGAATAAATTTAATTTACTTTTTTTTTTTTTTGAAATAAACTTTTTATAAAAAAATAATTAATAATATATTAAACCACTGACACTTTACTATAAATTTAAATAAATAAAAATTATTTAAATAAAATTATTCTGTTTCTTTAATTTCTTCTAATTCAATATCTTTATTTTCTTCTTTTTGATATTCATATTGTTTTTCAACAAAGAAACAAAGAATAATAGAAGCTAACATACTAAATAAACAAATAACAAGATAAAACATAAGAAAATAAACTTTAGAAGCAGCAAAATTACTAATTAAAGGTCTTAAAATATAAAAAGTATTATGTAATAAAGAAGAAATACTAAATAATAAAGCACCTTTTTCAATACCAAAAATCATAGCAAAAGAAGTAGGAGCAACAGCAATATTTGCTGAATTTACTGCAGCACTTATTATACTATATAATAAAAATCCTATTTTTGTTCCTGAAATAAAATAACATGTTGAACTTATTAATATTTCACAACTTAATATTATCATATATAATTTTTTAAATTTTATTAAATCTAATAAAAATCCCCATAATGAATAACATATTAAATTTACTACTTTCCATATTAATGATGAATACCAAAGAAAATCTTCTGAATGACCATTCATTAATCCAAATTTTTTCATTGATGATAATTCGATTGAACCAAATATCATTGTGAAAAAAAATATAAATGTTAATTGAATAAAAGGATATGATATTAATAATGAACGTAAAGGAATTTTATGTTCTCCTTCAAAAAAAGATAAATCAGAATCACTTTCTTCATCATTATTATTTTTATCTTCTAAATTATTATTTTCATTATCATTATCATTATTAATTAAATCTTCTTTAATATCATTATTATTATTATCTTTATTGTCTTTATTATTATTATTATTTTTTTTTTCTTTTTTTGTGGTATTTTCATAAGGGAAAATTAATAAAATACAAACAACACTCATGAAAGAGAAGAAAATTTCAGATTTTTTTAAATAAATGAGAAAATTATTATTAATTTTAGTGTCATATCTTTCTCTTTTAGGTAAAGGAGGTTCTTCAAGTGGATTAATCATAAAAATACTAACATATTTAAATAATAATCTAGTTAAACCAAAACCAGCAAATCCAGTTCCAGTAGCAATTCCTTTATTATTAGGAAAATATTTCCAAATAGAAATAATAGAAGGAAGATAAGCTAAACCACATCCAGAAGCACAAACAACTAAACTTATAGTAACAATAATAATAGAAGGAGTAAAAATAAATAAAGCATTAGCAATTAATTTCATAATTAATCCTAATCCAATTATAATTGAAGGATTATAATTTTTACTTAAAATTACTCCTATTGGAATACATATACTATGAGCTGCATTTACTAATGAAAAAACTATATCTAAATACGTTAATGAAAATTTTATATTGTTAACTTCGGCTAAATATGAATGAAAATAACCTGATATTGAAGGCCATGTATGAAGTGTTCCTAATATAAAATGAAGAATAAATGTTCCAATTACTGTTATTATTCCTTTTGTTCTTTGAGATACCATATTTTTTTTTTATTTTTCCTTTTTTTATATTTTTTTTTATTTAAGGAAAATATTTTAAATTTATATTTTTTTAGATTTTTTATATGGAAGGAATAAATTAATTTAATAAAATAAATATCATTTTTTTTTAAATATTTTTTTATAAATTTATTATTGATTTTATGTCTCTTTTTCTTAATACATATTTTGGTTTTGGAATTGAGATTTTTGGTTTTTCTGTTTGGTTTAGATTTATTTTTTTACCTGATAATAATAATCTTTTGTTTTCTAGTTTATTTCTTGATATTCTGTATTTAATTAAATTATTCATATAATTAAATTGATATAAAGAAGAATGAGAATTATTATGTATATTTGGATGAACATTTACTAAATGAAGATAAGGATAATCATTTTTATTTTTTCTTAATACACTATTTTTTTTAATATTTTCTCTATTATTATATATATCATTTATTTGAAGATCTTTAATTAAAATTGGAAATTTTATTTTTTGAAAATTATTTGAATTTTGTTGAGTAAAAGTATTATATAAATTTGCTTCATTTTTAAGATAATTTTTTCTTAAATTTTGACTTCTATTAGTTTTCATATTTTTTGCTAAAGATTCTGAAAGAAAAAAGAAATGTGATTTAGAACTAATAGAAGAATTTGTTAAATAATTTGGAATTTTATATGCCCATTCATTATTTTCTGTTGAAATATACATTTAAAAATATATTAAAAATAAAATATTTATATTACCTAATCAAAAAAAAAAATTTTAAAATTTTTTAATTATAAAAATGGAACAACCATCAAATTTTGAAGAAATTTTAGAATATAAAAAAGCAATATCAAAATTAGAAACTCAATTACAACAAAAAGAAATAGAATTATCTTCAAGAATTCAAATATATGATGATTTAAAAAAATTATGTGAAAGTTTAAGAAAACAAGTAAATGAAGATAATGCAAAAATAATATCATTAAGAAATGAATTACAAAATAAAGAAAAAAATTATGAAAATCAACTTTCATCAATGAAATCAGATTTTGATAAAAAAGAAGAATTATATCAAGAAAAAATAACAAAATTATCAGCATATAATCCAGAAGGACAAAGAAATAAAATTCAAAATGAAATAGAAGTTAAATTTAAACAAATTTTATTTCAAAAAGATCATGAATTAGAAGAACAACAAAATATAATAACAGATTTAAAAAGAAAATATGAATTATTAAATGCAGAATATGAAACTTTTAAAAATGATGCAATGAGAGAAATAAATACTCAAAGAGAAGTTCATAAAAGTGAAATGGGAAATTTATTAAATAAAATACAAATTCAAAGTGATAAATCAGGATTAAATTTTGATAAAGATTTATTTAGAGAAATGAAAAATGAATTAGATCAATCAAGACATCAAATTAATGAATTAACTTCTGAAGTTGAAAAATTAAGAAGAGAAAAAGAATCTTTAACTATTGAAAAAAATGAAATAAAATTAAATACTATGAAAGATTCTGATAAAGAAAAATTTAATAATAAAATGTTATATACTGAAAATGAAAGAAATAAAAGTTTAATTGAAAATATGAAAATTGAATTAGAAAATAATAAAAATTCAATAAATAGAAGAGATATACAAATAAAAGATTTAATGAATGAAAAATTAAATTTAATAAAACAATTACATGATAATGAAGCAGAATTTCAAGATTTAAAAACAGAAGTAATAACATTAAGAAATTTAATAGAAGCAAGAGATAAAGAAATGAAAAATAATTTAGAATATAATGATAGAGAAAGAAAAGAAAATTTATTTAGAGAAAAAGCAGATAAAGAAAATTATCAAAAACAAATAGAAGATTTATCAACTCAATTAAAAGATGTTAAAATAAATTATAAAAATTATTATGAACAAGCAACAAATGATCTTCATTCTGTTCAAAGAGATTTTCATGCTGTAAATGAAGAAAAAAAAATGTTAAATAAAAGAATAAATGATATTATGCAAGAATTAGAAACTTTAAGAGGAGATTATGAAAATAAAGTTAGAGCTGTTACAAATTATCAAAGAGAATATGAAAATATTGAAAGTAAATATAGAGATATTTGTAGAAAAGATATTGAATTAAATAATACTTTAAAAGATAAAAATATACAAATTGAAAAATTAAATAATATGGTTCTTTCTTTACAAAAAGATGGTTTTGTTGGAGGAAGTTCTAATAATAATTATAGAGATTTAATGAAAAAATATAAAGATGTTATTCAAAAAAAAAAATATTATAAAGATCAATGTAAAATTGCTAATTCAAATATTGAAAAAATTATTGAGAAATTACAACCTGATCAAAAAAAAGATTTAAATCTTAATCAATCTTATAATCCTATGATTTCTCAAAGTGAAGGAAGTATTGGTTAATTTTTTTAAATTTTTATTTAAATATTTTTTAATTTTCAAATTTTTTAAAACTTTTTTAAATTAATTGTTTTTATTTATAAATATGAATAATTTGAGTGAAAAAAGTTAATTTAAAAACTAAAAAATCATGATTTAATAATTTCAACTAAAATAATTATTTTAAATTCAGTTTAAAAAATTAAATAAATCTTTAAATAATATATATTAAAAAAAATATGAAAAATAACTTTAATTAACTTCAAATTAATTCTTTAATACCATTATCATTATTTTTATCTTTATCATAAGGAAATTCATGTAATTTTCCAAAAGCAACATCACATCCCATTTCAAACATTTGATCATTAGGAATATTAACATTAATAACTCTTGGTCCCATATTTTTATTATATATATAAAAATCACTTTTTTTTCCAATATTATTTTTAATAATACTAGAAAAAGCTTTAATTGGATTTTCATGAGAACCATTTAATGGTTGAAAATCTCCATCTTCAGGTTTTAAAGCTATAATATAATCATTTAATTCTTGTAAATTTAATTCATTTTTTGAAAAAGAATTATCTTTAACTTTAATAACATGTAAAACTTTTTTATAAGCAGTACAAAAATTTTCATATCTTATTGTTCCTCCTAAAATACCATTTTTATCTCCTAATTTATTTAATTGAATTTCAATTGGATAAATTTTTCTTTTTAATATTGAATATATATTAATTGTTATTTTTTTATCTGCATTTTCTTGAATCCAATCACTAAATCTTATTTGTCTTTTATATATTTCTTCTGGGGGAATTATAAAATTTTCTATTTCTTTTAATCCTACTTTATCTAAAGGTCCATCTTTAAAAACTTTATATAATCTAAACCCAAAATTTTTCTCATCAATAGGAATTGATTCATTTATTCCCATTTTTTAAATATTTTTTAATATATATTTTTTTATTTTTTTTATTTATAAATTTTTTTAAATCTTTATTATGAATATTTTTAATAGAGATTTAAAATAATATTTATTTATTTATCAAATTTTTTTTTCCCATATAAATGTTAATGGAAAAGAAGCATTTAAGTTTTTATTCGTAAATTTTTTAAATTAATTTAATTTAGGAAACAAAGAAAATCAATAGAAGAAAGACATAATAGAAATTTAAATAGAACACCAATACCAAAAAATATGGAAATACCAAGTTATTTAGTTTTAAATGAACATGAAAAAAGAAAAATTTTAACAATGTCAAAGAATAGACTTAATGGAGAATATTATGATACTTTATTAGAAAAATTAAAAAAAGAAAATGAAGGAACAAGTATTTCAACAACATTAAAAACAAAACATGCTAAACAAAAATTTTCAAATGCAAAAAAAATATCATTTAATAATAAAAAAGAAAATGAAAATGATGTAAATATAATAATAGATAAAGTATTTGATAACAAAAAGGAATATTTAGATAAAAATGGAAAAGTTAAATTATTTTTAATTTCTTGTGATTCTGAAAATGAATCAGAAATGATTCATAAAAACGAAAAGAAATGTAGAAAAAAAAATATTCTTAATCATCATGCAAATATATATAATATTGACACTATTAAGCATGAAGATGAGAATAAAAAAAATGTTTCAAATAAACTTTTGAAATGTTTATTATGTTGCTGTCCAATGAGTTAATTTTAAATTTTATTTAATTAATAATAATAAAATATGTAAAAAAATAGATTTTTGTGAATGAGATTAAAAATAATTTTATATTTTTTTTTTTTGCAAATTTATCTTTGTTTTGGTTATTAGGTAGTATTTATTTTTTTTTGTAATTTTATAATATAGGAGATTATGACTTTAATTCTTGTTTTATTACCATTAAATATCGGTAGTTGCTTTTATATGATTTTATTTTTTTTTTTAATTATTGAAACTCTAAAATTTAATAATTTTTAAATTAATAAAAAATGTCAAAACAAAAAACAATTAATAATAATTCATCAAGAAAATTAAAATTAATAGCAAAAGATAAAAATGATGAAGAAGAAGATAAATATCATTCTTTAATTGATAAATATAATAATGATTATTCTCTTTTAGATAATGATGATGAATATAAAATTGAATCAGATATAAGAAATACACAAGAAGATTTAGAAGATTTAAAACAAAAATTATATATTAGAGCAGAAGACACTTCATTAAAAAATTCAAATATGAAAAAAGAACAAGAACAAAAAAAGAAAAAATTAGAAGATTATTTAAATATAAATGAAACTGATACAAATGAATTACCAAAAGTAAGATTAACTTCAACAAATTATTATACTGAAGAAAATACTAATTTTTTAATGAATCTTCAAAATCAATTAAATGATATAAATAAAGAAATAAATAAAATAAAAAATGATAAAAATTTTAAATATTATCAAAGATTAGAAAATAATTTTGCAAAAAATTCAAAAGAATTATATGATTTAAAACAACATAATAATTTATTAAAATTTCAACTTCAAGATATGACAAGAAAATATAAACAAACTTCAATTTCTAATCCTCCTTCAAGTGCAAATAATATTCAAAAAAGAATTGAAAGAATGAAATTAAATAAAAAAAATGATCTTGCTAAATTATATGGTGTAAATGTTTCTACTTCTAATAATTCTAGAATTTCAAAAGCAACTTATAATGAAAATGAAAATCATAAAAATAATAAAAATGGAAAAAAAAAGATTATTAAAATTAAAAGTGAATATGAATTATTTAAAAAAATAGATGATGAAAATAGAGGATTAAAAAGAGAATTAAATAATATTTTATCAAGTGTCCAACAAAGAGAAAATAAAATGAAAAATAAATATACAAATAAAATTGATGAATTAGAAAATAAAACTAAAAAATTAAAAGATGATGTTAAAAAATTACAAACAAATTTATCAGAAGCTGTAAATAATATTGAAAATTTAAAAAATGAAAATGAAAATTTATTAGAACAAAAAAAAATTATTCTTATAAAAGAAAACAAATTAATTGAAGAACAAAATAAAATGAATGAAGATAGACAATATTATGAAGATGAAATAAGTAAATTAAATGAAGAAATAGAAGAACATAAAAAAATAGTATCAAAAAGTTTAGGTAAAATAAAGAATTTAAATGAACAAATGAGACAAAAAGAAGTTTTAATTATAGATTTAAATTTAAAAAATACAGAATTAAATGAAAAAAATAATACTTTATTAGATGAAAAAGATCAATTAAATAAACAATATAAAGAAAAAAATGAAAAAAATTTAAAAAAAATAGAAAATTTTGAAAAAGAAAAACAAGATATTCAAAAGCAATTAGAAAAAACAATAAATGAAAATAATGAATTAAAAATAAATACAGAGAATTTAAATAATAAATATTCTCAATTAAAAAAAAGTAATGATAATTTTGAAAATGAAAAAGAAAAATTGAATAAACAAATAAATGAATTAAAAATTGAAAAAGATAAACTAAATAATAAAATAATATCAAATGAAAAAAAAGAAAATAATAATAATGAAAAAATTGAAAAAATGAAGAATGAAAATGAAAAAATAAAAAAAGAAAAAAAAGAAATTCAAAATGAAATTACAGAAATAAAAGATAAATTAAAACAATCAGAAAAAATAATTAAACAATTAAATAAACAAATAGAAAATGAATCAAAAGAAAAAAAAGAAATGAATAATTTAATTGATAAATTAAAAGGAGAAAAAGAAAATGAAGAAAAAAAGAATATTGAATATGAAGAAAAAATAAAAAATGAATTTGAAAAAAGTAAAAAAAGTAATGAAGAAATAATTATTCTATTAAAAGAAGAAAAAAAAAATTTAGAAAACAAATTAAAAATGACTCAAGAAAATTTTGAAAATTATCAAAAAGAAAATGATGAAATAAAAAGTAATTTAAAAAAACTTGAAAATGAAAAAATAAAATTAGAAGAAATTCATAATGATAAAAAAATAATTGAAGATGATTTTAATTTAATTAAAGGAGAGAAAAAAAAATTAGAAGAAAATATTGAAATAATTATTCAAGAAAAAACAGAAATAAAAAATAATTTAGAACTTATACAAAGTGAAAAAAATGAATTAGAAATAAAATATGAAAAAGAAAAAAAAGAATTAAATAAAAAGAATGAATTATTACAAAAAGAAATTGAATCATTAAATTATAAAAAAGATGAAATTAAAAAAATAAATTCAGAAATGAAAAAAATTTCAGATAGAAATTTAAAAATAGAAAAAGAATTATTAAATACAAAAGAAGAAAATGAAAAATTAAAAAATCAAATTCAAGAAGAAACAAGTAGAGAAGAAATAAGAAAAATTGAAGAAGAAAAAAAACAAATAAAAGAAATGAATGATAAATATGAATCTTTAAATCAAGAAAAAATATTAATTGAAAATGAAAATAATTTACTTAAAAATGAAATAAATGAATTAAAAGAGAAAATTTCAAATGAAGATTTAAAAGGAAAATTAAATGAAGAAATTATTAAATCAGAAACTTTAAAACAAATTGCAGAAGAAACAAATGAAAAAAATAAACAAATTCATGAAAAATATAAACAAGCTAAACTTAAAAATCAACAATTATTTGAAGAAATAGAAAAAATTCAAAAAGAAAAAGAAGAAATAATTAAAGAATATCAAAATAATTTTGATAATTTAAAAAAAGAAATTGAAGAAAAAGAAAAAATTAATCAAGAAATAAATCAAATAAATTCAAAATCTGAAGAAGATAAAAATAGAGAAGTTAAAGAAATAAAAGAAGAATTAGCTAATTTAGAAAAATCATATAAAAATCAGGTTAATTTAAAAGAAGAAGAAATTAAAAAATTAAATGAAAATTTATCTAAAATAATTTTGGAAAAAGATAATAATAATAAAAATCATAATGAACAAATAAAAAAATTAGAAGAAAAAATAAAATATTTTGAAGATAATAAATTAAAAGAAAATATAATAAATGAAGAAAATAAAAATAAAACAAATAATATATTAAAAGAAAAAGATAATGAAATTAAAGAATTAAAAAATAAAGTAGATGAAATAGAAAAAGATAAAATAAATGAAATAGAAAAAATAAAAGAAGAATTAAAAAAGAAAAATGAAGAAAAAGAAAAAGAATTAGAACAATTAAAAGAAGATTTATCAAAAAAATATGAAAATAATAAAAATGAAATAGAACAAATAAAATTAAACTTTAATAAGAAATTAATAGAAAAATCAAATGAAATTCAACAAATAAAAGAAGAGAAAATAAAAGAAAAAAATGAAAAAGAAGAAAAAGAAAAACAAATAATAGAAAAAAATAAACAAATAGAAAATCTTCAATTAGAAAAAATAAATAAAGAAAATGAATTAAAAGAAAAAGAAGAAGAAATAGAAAAAGAAAAAAAATTAATGGAAGAAAAAATAAATGAAGAAACAATAAAAACAGAAAGTTTACAACATATAATAGAAGAGCAAAAGAATTTAATAAAAGAATATAAAATACAAATAGAAAATTCAAAAATTCAAAATGAAGAAATTTCTAAAAAATTAAATGAAAGTAAATTAAGTATAAAATCAGGAAGTGAAATGAAAAAAATTTCTGAAAAATTAGAAGATGAAACTTTAAAAGCACAAGTTTTAAAAGAAATTGCAGAAGAACAACAATTAAAAAATCAAAAACATCATTTACAATTAAAACAAGCTGTTTTAAAAAATGTAGAATTAATTAGAGAATTAGAAAAAAGAGATAAAGAAATTATTAGTTTAAAAAAAAGACTTGAATATACTCAAAAAAGATTAAAAGAAAGAGAAGAAGAAGATGAAATTGAAAGAATGGAAAAAAGAAAATTAAAAGAAAATAATAATAATAAAGTTAATGTTATTAATGAAAAAAAAAATTTAGAAATTAAAAATACAAATAATGAAGGTTCTATTGAAAGTAAAAATAAAGAAAATGAAATTTTGAAAATTAAAGATTTTTCTAAGTTATCTTCTATTAATAGAAATCCTAAAGATAAAAATACTAATGATAATGATAATGATAGTTTAGAAAATATTTCTCAATTTTTTAATGAAAAAAGAGAAACAGCAAAATTTATGAATGATAATAATAATAATAATGTAAATAAAGAGAATTCTAATATTAATAAACAAAAAACTGATTCTGTGGAATTATTTAGTGATAGTCTTTTATTAAATAAAGAAGGAAAAAATAATAATATTAATTATTTGGAAAAACTTGAAGGAAATGAAAAAGTAATTGAAAAAGAAAATAACATAAAAATTCATTCTTTTTTGGATACTTAAAATGCTAATTTTATTTTATATATAAATTATATAAATAACATTATTTATTTTTAATATTAATCTAATCTTCTTATAATTTTCTTTAAATAAATTATATTAATACTTATTATAATTATACTTTAAAAATCAAAATTATAATTTAAGAAATAAAATTTTCAATTTCCATTAATTTAGAATCTAAAATTACATTATAGAAATATCCTCCAGCTAAATAATTGGAAGATAAAATATTAAGAATTCTCATAAGAGAATCATCACTTGAATCTCCTTCCCAATAAGATATTTCAATAATATGATTATGAAAATTTAAATAACAATTTGGACAATCATCAATAATTAATATTCTATCATAATCATTTTTCTTTAAATTCATTTTTTTTACATCTTTAAAAAATTTACCATTGGAAAATATACAATCTTTTCTAAATAACTTTTTTTGAATATAATTTTTATTATCTATATATTTTATTATTTTTTCTGCATATTCTTCAGTTGCACTTGTATAAATGAAAAAATCACATATTTGAGATAATGAATTTAAAAATCTATCAGTAAAAGGTCTTATATAAATATAGCTTCCATCATTTAAAGTAAAATATTTTAAATTTTTTATTTTTTTCGATGATTTATATATAAGTGTATTATCTAAATCTAAGATAATTTTCATTTTTGAATTATTATAGTTAAGGTTTTTAATTGAATAATATTTTTGATAATAATATAATTTATAAAATAAACTTATTATAAGATCAAGAATATACAGAATTGGAGAAAAAAAACGCGATATTAATATTATTATTATTATTATAATTTGAGCAATTTTTATATAAATATTTTTAAATAAAAAATAAAGTATATTCTCCTTTTTTATATTTGATTGATTGTCTGTAGTCTCTGTAAATGATTTAAGTTTTGTATAATATAATTCATTTAATTTTTTGTGAAATTTACTTAACATTTTCTAAAATTTAATTATTATATATATATTAAAAATTGTATAACCCTTTAATTAATTCTATTTATATATTTTTTTAAATACGTAAATAATATTAAAAAATAAATTTAAATTAAAATAGAAATTCATTAATTTTTTTATTTATAATATTTTAATTTTAATAAAATTTATTATATAAAAATATATCATCATAAAAAAGTCATTAATGAATTATATAACATTTTAGAATAAATTGAATTTTTCTAAGTCAAATTAATACATAATGTTTTTATATATTCTTTTGTAAAATTCTATAATATTATTTATTATAGTTTGAAGTTTTTAAAGAATTCTATTTTATTAATATTTCATTTGATTTAAACAATTTATTTCCAAATATCATATCAATTTTTTACTTCATGAATTTGAAAAAAACATTTTTTAATATTAATATATGATTATTTATTCTTATGTGTAAACAATTTCTATTGAAAAACAATTGAATAAATACCATAAAAAATATAATTCTCAATCTTCTTACAAAAAAAACAAAAACAATCCAAAACCCGAAATAACAAAAAAAATCTTATAAAAAAAAAAATTAAAAAAATAAACAATAAAATCCCTAAAAAAAAAAAATAAATAATCATAAAATGTTAGACTTACTTTTAATTCGTGCAGACAAGGGTGGAAACCCTGAAATAGTCTACCAAAGTCAAAAAAACCGTTTTAAATCGACTGAAATAATAGACGAGTCAATAAAGCGTGACAAAGAATGGAAAGAAATCCGTCAGAAAGCGGATACAGCTCGTATGAATTTTAACAACATTCTAAAGAAGATAAAAGAGCGTAAAAAGGAATCAAAAGGCGAAGACCCATGTACAGATTTATTGGAGGAGAAGTCAAAATATGAGAAAGAAGCAGATGAGCTTCACAAGAAGGCAGAGCAACTTTTAATTGAATTAAAGAAAGTATATTCTCAAATAGGAAACATCCTTGATCCTGAAGTTCCAATATCAAATAACGAAGAAGACAACAAAGTATTAAGAACCTGGGGTGAAATAGATAAAAACCGAATAATAAATGATACAATAGGAAATGCACATCATTACAAAGTACTTCAATGGATAGGAGGATATGATCAAGAACGTGGTGTAAAAATTGCTGGTCACAGAGGATATTATTTATTAGGACCTGGAGTACTATTAAATCAAGCATTAATACAATATGGACTTCATTTCCTACAATCGAAAGGTTATACACCAATTCAACCTCCTTATTTCATGAAAAGAGAAATTATGGGTGAAACTGCTGAATTAGCAGATTTTGATGATATGTTATATAAAGTTCAAGGTGAAAAACCAGAAGATGATGCTTATTTAATTGCCACTGCTGAACAACCTATTTCTACTATGTTCAGAGGTGAATGGTTAGAAACTTCACAATTACCTATGAAATTTGGAGGAATTTCTCCTTGTTTTCGTAAAGAAGCTGGAGCTCATGGAAAAGATACATGGGGAATTTTTAGAATTCATCAATTTGAGAAAGTTGAACAATTTGTTATTTGTGCTCCTGAAGATTCAAAGAAATTACATGAAGAAATGATTAATGTTAGTGAATTATTCTTTCAATCTCTTAAAATTCCTTATAGAGTTATTTCTATCGTTAGTGGAGCTCTTAATAACGCTGCTGCAAAAAAATATGATTTAGAAGCTTGGTTTCCTGGATATGGAAGTTATAGAGAACTTGTTTCTTGCTCTAATTGCACTGATTATCAAAGTAGAAGTGCGGAAATTAGACTTAGGACTGGGAAAAAAGATGAAAAAGTTTATGTTCATATGCTTAATGGTACTCTCTGTGCTACTGAAAGAGCTCTTTGCTGTATTTTGGAAAATTATCAAACTGATAAAGGAGTCGTTGTTCCTGAAGTTCTTAGACCTTTTGTTGGGAAAGATTTTATTCCATATGATCAAAGGTTTTTACCTAAGGAACCTAGTGAAAAAAAAAAGAAAGGAAAAAAAGATGATAAAAAAGAAGATAAGAAAGAAGAAGAAAAAAAAGAAGATAAGAAAGAAGAAGAAAAGAAAGATGAAGAAAAGAAAGAAGAGGAAAAAAAAGAATAAACTTTTTTATCTTTATAATATTATATTTTAAAAATTAAGAATTTATAATAGTTTATATAAATATTATTTATAAATTTATTATTTCATCATATGAATTTTCTTCATCTATTTGTTTTTTTTCATCTTCATTTAATGTTAAAGGAATAAAATCTTTTTTTGGTTTTATTTCTATTTTTTTATCTTTTTCATTTTTTTCTTTTATTTCTTTTTTTTTTTTTTCTTTTTCTTCTTTTTTTTCATTTTTGATTTTTTCTTTTTTATTTTTATTTTTTTCTAGAATTTTATCTAATCCTTTTTCTTTAATAATTTGATCACTTAAAATTTTACTATTAGCCATACTTCTTTTTTTTCTTAAATAATCTTTTGCTTCAACATCACAAAACCTAAACATTATAGTATTTATTAATTTTTTTCCACATAATTCACAAAGACCTTTTCTATGAGCACAAGTTAAACAATATTTATTTTCTCCTTCACATCTTCCTTTACAATTTTGACAAAATTTCATTTTAAATTTACTTTTATTTTTATATGTTATATCATTTACTTTTAAATTTCCATAAAGTCTTCTTTTTTGATCATCTACTGTTACTAAATTATTTAGTTTTTTTTGACATTCATCACATACCATTATTTAATATTTAAAATAATTAATTAAATTTTTTTTTAAATATTCATTTTTTTTAATTGTTTTTTTTTATAATTTCAATTAAAATACTAATTATTATATTAAGAAAATATTAACCAATTCTCACTATCTTGGAATTTTGGACTAAAATCTATTATATCTTCTTTTAATAAATCAATTCCTTTAATAAATATATAACTATTTTTTCCATGTACTAAAAAATTTGAATAACAATTTTGAACCCATTTTAATAATAATTGTTTATTTTGAATTCTAAGTTGTTGATCAGATATAATAATATCATTTAAACTAATTAAAGAAATTTGTAAATTTAATCCATCCTTTAAATATTTTGGTAAAATAGTAATATTTAAATTTTGATTTAATGTTAAAATTGTTAAATTATCATGAATAGATTGAATTTCAGTATTAATATATAAAATTCCATGAATATTTGATGAAATACTAATAGGATTAAATTGAATCATTTTATTATATAATTTTAAATCCATTGAATCAGGATATAAATATTTTAAATCAGGAATAATTATTTTTAAATATTTCATTGATAATCTAAATTCACTTGTTAAAATATTTTGATTAGTTAATTCAAAATCATAAATATTATCAATTAATAAATTAGTAAAAATTTCTTTATGCATATAAAATAAATTTTCATCAGTTTTATTAAATTTAGGATCAATATCAGGATCAACATATTTTCCATTAACAGAACCACTAAAAGGAATTTGAATTATTGGTAAAAATATAATTTTAGGTACTGAATTTTGAAATACTCTAATCTCATTTTCTAATTGTTTTGGATTATTTAATTTAACTTTAATTATTTTTTGAGATTTAATTTCCAAATCAAAACATTTTTCAACTGCATTTTTATTAAATAAATCACTAAGTTTTTTTTCTAAACTATAACAAAAAAATTTAATTATATTCATTAAATAATCTTCTTCAATAGGTAAATCTTTAACTTCTAAATCTGAATATGACATTGTAAATTGTGTTTTACCTTTAATAATTGAATCTTCTTCAAATATTTTTTCAATTTTCATTGTTTGTGAAATAATTTTAAATTTACCAGAATAAGTTTTAGAACTGTCTAAATTAGTTAATGTAAATTCTAATTCAAAATTTAAAAATGGATTTGATGTATCTTCTTGATATATTTCAATTAAATTTTTTTTATTATCTAATTGTATATCTGTTCCATTTATATTATAAAAGAAATTTTTATTTATGATATTTGATATTTGATATAAATTTTTATTTTGATAATTAAAAATAAAAGGATCAAAATTTACATCTTTAAAAGAATATAATGTTGTCATTGTTGTTAAATCTTTATCTATAATATTTTTTTTATAATCATCATATTTTCCTTTTTTAAATATTAATGAACATATTGAAAAACTAAATAGTAATGGAATTAATATCATTTTTTTTAAAAATAAAATAAAAATTAAATAATTAAAATATATATTTATTTTTTCTTTTTTCCTTTTCCTTTTGTTTTTCCTCTTCCTCTTTTTTTTTTATCAGGTTCATTATCTTTTTCCTTTTCTTTTTCTTTTTCAATTTCTTCTTCTTCTTCTTCTTTTTCTATTTCATTAACAATTTCTCCTGTTTTAATTTTATTTTTAAGATTCATTAATTCTTCATAATTATTACTATTTTTAATTCTTTCTGCAATAATTTTATTAATTTTTTCATTATTTTTAATATTTTCTAATCCTTTTTTAAATTCAATATCATCATTATTGAAATTTTTATTTTTTATATTTTCAATTATTTTTTCTCCTTCTTCACTTTCAAATAATTTTATAGCTTCTAATTGTTCAATTCTTTTAACTTTTTGAAAATCAAGAACTCTCAAATTTGGCATTTTATATATAACATATAATCTATAATATTTTAATTTAGTTACTAAATTATTTACTAATGAAAGTCTTAAAAGTGTTTTACAAGAAGATAAATTATCTATTACTTCTAAATCGGAAATTTTATTATTTGTTAAAATTAAATTTTCTAATTTTGGACAATTAATTGCAAAATCATTTTGAATTGAAGTTATTCTATTATTTATTAATAAAAGAGATCTTAATCTATTTAAAGAATTTAATTCTTCTATTTTTGAAATTGAATTATCACTTAAATCTATACTTCCAAATTGATCATTTGTTGCTGATAAATTTTCTATTATACTAATTTTATATCCTCTTAAATCTAATTGATAATCTTTTACTGCATTTAAATATTTTGAAGCTCTAGAAATTAAATCTGAATTTAATTTAACCATTTATTAGGAAAATAAATAAAAAAAATTTAAATGAAAAAGAAATAAATAAAAAATATATATTTATATAATAAATTTAAATAGACAAATAAATATACATAAAAATTATTATTTATTTTTGAACAGGTTTAATTCTAAAATGCATAGATATTAAAGCAAATAAAAAAGATTTTAAATCTTGAACAAAAAAATAAAATATTTCTAATCCTCTTGGATCTCTACTTTGTCTAATTTCTAAAGAAGAAGTAATTTTACTAGTAATAAAAGAAATATGTTTATTATCCTGTATAATTTCTAATTCTTGTTTTCTATTATCTTCTGGTTTAGGCCATTTAGAATCATCTTGTAATAAAATTTTTGAATCTCTAATTAATTTTTTTAATTCTTCTAATACAATTGGAGTTATATAAACTTCTTTTCTAATTAATCCATCTCCTTTATAATTTGAATTATTACCATATCTTAATCTTCCATTTGGCATAAATTCAAATTCTAAAAATTCAAAACCATATTTTCCTTTATGACTTATATTATATCTTAAATAAAAATCATATTCTCCTATTTCTTTATCCATTTAATAAATAATATTTAATTTTAATATAAATTAATAAAATTAATTAATTATATTATATGGAATTAGCAATAAGTAGTGTTGGAGAAAATGGGAAATATCAAAAAATAGTATCAATAATAATAATATCAACATCAGCATGTACTTTAATATTATCTGCATCATATGCATATTTAACTAAATTACCTGGATTTTTATGTAGAAATTCAGATGATTTAAGTAAAAATTATTATCAATGTGATTATTCAAGTCAATTTTGTTTAAATTCAAATAAAATAGATTTTAAAAAAGATCCAAATCCTAAAAGAAGTATATTTAATTTAGCATATTCTTTTGATTTATATTGTAATAAAGAAAAATATATTCCTATGTATAGTACATTATTTTTTTTTGGAGGTATATTAGGATGTATATTATTTAGTTCAATTCCTGATAAATATGGTAGAAAACAATTATTTTTAATATTATTATGTTGTTCTTGTTTTTTACAAATAAATACTTTTCTAGCTATAACACCAATACATTTATTATTTATCTTCTTTTTATCTGGATTAGTTTCATTCGCTTATGGAATGTGTAGTGTCTTAGTATCAGAATATATTCCTAGAAATATTAGTAATATTATAATGAGTTTTACAAATGCAATTTTTCCTTTAAGTGGAATTGTTATTGGATTATTTTTTTATTTTATTAATAATTGGAGATTATTATTTTTCATTTTATCAGTTATTGAAATTTCAACTGCATATCTTGCTTTAAAATATTTTACAGAAAGTCCAAGATGGTTAAATAGTCAACAAAAAAATGATGAATGTTTAGAAACATTAAAACAAATTGCAATAATAAATGGAAATTTAAAACAATGGGAAAGTTTTATTAGTAAAAATAAAAATTTATTAATTTCAGATAATTCAAGTAATACAAATAATAAATCCAAATCAAAAACTTATTCACTTCTACAAATAATATCATTCAAATCTCAAAGAAAAAATTTTTTTTATAATTTTTTTACTTGGTTTTCAATCGGATTTTGTTTTTATGGTATTATATTAAATTTAGGAACAATGGGAGGAGACTTTTTTGTAGATATGATATTAGCATTTTCAGGAGAAATATCAAGTGAATTATCATCAGGAATGTTAGCTAATATATTTGGTAGAATTCCAATAATGTCAGGAGGAAATTTTTTAGGAGGAATATCATTTTTATTTTATATATATTTTGATTCAAATATGTTAAAAAGTATATTTATATTTTTATCTACTTTTGGATTTTCTGCAACATTTAATGTAATATTTATTTATACTCCTGAATTATTCCCTACTCCAATTAGAGGAATTATTTGTGGTTTTTCTTATTTAGTTTCTAGATTTGGTGCTATGATTGTTACTCCATTTACTTCTTATTTTGGAAAAAAAACTAATTTTTTATTTTCTTTTTTTGGAATTATTAGTGGAATAATATTTTTAGATATGGATGAAACTTTAGGAAAAGATATTTTAGATCATATACCAGAAAATGAAGGACAGACTTCTTTTGTTTATTCCAATAAAGATTTATATCAAATTTCTGATGTTAAATATGATGTTGTTTCGAATACTTTTACAAAATCTAGTGTTTATTTTAATAAATGATTTAGTTAAGAAAGGAATTAAAAATTTTATTCTATTGTATATATCACTTATTTCAGAAAAAAATAAATATAGTTATAAATAAATTAACAATATAATGAATTTATTTTATTTAAATTCTTTAATTATTTTCATTTATAAATTATCTTTCTTTTTTAATAGATACTAAAAATATTTAAAACTTAAAATAAATCATTAAACAATAAAAACAAAGAAATGAAATCATAATAATAAATATAAAGGATTATGATTTTTCAAAAATTGAAAAAAATTACAAAAATACAATTATTGTTAATCTATAAATATTTTATTTAATTATCTTTTTTAATAAATATATTTCTACTTTTTGAATAATATAAAAATGAAAACTTTTAAAAATATTATTTAAAATGGAAGATAATATAAGTTTAATAAAAACAGCAGATGAAACAAGTGTAACAGATAGTTTAGATCAAGAAAAAGACCAAATAAAATATTTTCAAAATCCTCATCTTTCTAATTTAGATTATATAGATAAAAATGTTTTATTATATAGTAATTTATATAAAATAATAATAACTAATAATAAGGATTTATATGAATATGCTCTTGATTTTAAAATAAATGATGGTTCAGAGCATATTGTTTCAACAAAAATGAAAAGAAAAATTATAAATAAAAATTATGAAGAAATAACAAAAGAATATGGAACTTATATTCTTGCAGGAGATGCTTTTTATAGTATGGAAAAAGTTGAAGAAATAAAAGAAAAAATAATTCAATTAAATAATATAAATTATTCTGTAATGATAAAACCAACTAAAGAAATAATATCATTAAAAACAGATATGAATTATATGATGGGGAAATATAAAAAAGAAGGAGAAAAAGAAATAAAAACAATATTTGAAATAATGATAAAAGAAATTTTAAGACATAATCCTTCTTTAAAATATGTTATGAAACTTTTTGGAAATAAAGATAAAGAAAAAACTTTAGAAGGAAAAGATTATTATAATAGTATAAAAATTATGCCAGGATTTATAACAAGAGTTATGGTACTTGAAAATGGTTTTTATTTAAATGTAGATATAAAAACAAAAATTATTTCTAAATTAAATTGTCTTCAATTAATTCATTCTTTTGTTTCCAATCCAAATAAAATTACTAGAGAAGAAAAAAAAGAAATTAATGATTGGTTTTATGAAAAAATAATAGAAACATCACATACAAATCAAAGATTTAAAGTTGAAAAAATAGATTTTGAAAAAAAAGCAAATAATACTGAAATTAAAATAGGACAACAAACTAAAAAATATTATCAATATTATAAAGATTGTTTTAATATTGAAATAGAGAAATCTTCTCCTTTATTAGTTATTAAACAAAAAGGTAAAAAAGAATTTAATGATCAATTATTATTTCCTCCTGAAGTTTGTCATATTGTTGGATTAAATGATGATATGATGAAAGATCAAATTTTACTAAAAAAAATATATGAAAAAACAAAATTAACTCCAAATGATAAAATTGAAAATATTAATGATATTTTATCAATTTTAAATGAAAAAAAACCTATTATTAAAGTTAAAAAAGTTAATGATGAAAATGTAACTTTAACTTTAAAAAGTTCTTATGAAAAAAAAACTGAATTTGGAATAGATTTTATTGATGCAAAAAAAGAAAATTTTGAAGGTCAAATTATGGAAAGTCCTTATTTATTAGGAAAAAATAATAAAAAATTAAAAAATCCATTTCAACCATTTAATGTAATTTATTCAAAGGAAATAAATTTTATTTTTATTTATCATAAATTAAATGAACAAGAGAAAAAAAAATTTTTTGAATTAGTTAAACAAGCTTCAAAAGGTTATGGTTTAAAAATTGGAAAAATGGATTATAGATATTTAAATAGTGAAAATCCAGAAGATTGGAAAACAGAAATAAAAAAAGCAGGTCATAATCCAAAATATAATATAGTAATAATATTATTAGATGATTATTTAAATAAAATGGGATTATATGATGAATTAAAATATTTTACCCAAGAAAATGAAGGAATAATATCACAATTTGTTTTAACTAATTCATTTTCTAAAAAAAATGGAATGTCTGTAGTAAGTAATATATTAATTCAAATAAATACAAAAATAGGAGGAATATCATATATAATTGATTTTGATGAAAAAATTAAAAATAAACATTTAATGATAATAGGAGTTAATACAAGTAAATTAATAATAGATAAAGTAGTAAATTTATCAATATCATATTGTGCATCATTAAATGATGATTTTACAGAATATACAAATAAGAAAGAAATAATATTAAATGAAGAAAATAAAAATAATAGTTTATGTATAGGAAATTTTTTATATGAAGCATTAATAGAATATTATAAAAAAAATAATAGATTACCAGGAGGAGTAATAATATATAGACAAGGAATAAGTGAAGGAAAAGAACCAGTTATAATGGGAGAAATAGAACAAATTCATAGTATGTTAACAGGTAATTCTGCATATGAAGTTATTAAAGGATTAATTATACCATATTATTATATTTTAGTAAATAAAAGGTCTTCAATTAAATTTTTTGAATTATCTTCTGAATCAGATGAAAATGAAGATTATGAAAATCCAGAAAATGGACTTTTAGTTACTAGAAAAGCTGTTAGAGATGATATTTTTGAATTTTATATTCAACCTCAAAAAGTTAATTCAGGAAGTGCAACTCCAACTAATTATAAAGTTATTTTTGGAACTATGAATAATCATGATATTTTACCTAAATTAAGCTTTGATTTATGTTTTCTTTATTCTAATTGGAGAGGTCCTGTTAGAATTCCTGCTCCTTTAAAATATGCTGAAAAATTAGCAAAAATAAAATATGGTATCAATGATGATATAAAAAATTCTTTATGTTTTATATAAAAATATATTATAATTAATTTTATTTATGAAAATTCTTTTTAATAATATTTTTTATTAAATTTAAAAATTAATTTTTAAATTTTTTCAATATTTTATTATTTGTAATTTCTTTTTAATAGATTTTATTCTTTTTTTTCATTCATCTACTTTTTTTTGTTCAGTTAAATTAATTTTTTTAAAATTTCCATTTAATATATATTATATTATTATAAAATTAAATTGAATTTATACATTCAAAATAATTTATTTTTCTTATTATTTTATTTATCTTTTTTTTTCAATTTTTGAAAAATCATAATCCTTTATATTTATTATTATGATTTCATTTCTTTGTTTTTATTGTTTAATGATTTATTGTAAATTTTTAATATTTTTAGTATCTATTAAAAAAGAAAGATAATTTATAAATGAAAATAATTAAAGAATTTAAATAAAATAAATTCATTATATTGTTAATTTATTTATAACTATATTTATTTTTTTCTGAAATAAGTGATATATACAATA